>JAMZAV010011909.1:0-14502 GCA_024449915.1 Sweltsa coloradensis
TACGCCTGCCACTCTCCCCCAAAGCTGTCATATTCCAAGTCTCGTGCATATGTCAGATTGAACAAGGGGTCTGGTAGATGGTACCTTGCACTTTTTGGTACTTCTCTGTTCAATGAGATCCGGATAGTTTGGGAATAACCCAACAGCTTGCTGTGTCATTCTTCCTCTCTCTGGTTGAATCCTTCCATCGCATGCTACTTACTCCCCACGTACTTAAAATTTTTCCACTTGCTTCAAAATCTGTCCAAGTAGAACCCTGACATTCTTCGCTTTATCTCGTGTCATCAGCATTGTTTCACTCTTGCCATTTCCCAAACATCAGTCTAAATTCTCCTGCCACCACACCCCAACACATCAACTTGAGATTGCACCTCCTCTTCATCCTCTCCCCACCCAGAAGATCGTCTGCAAATAAATTATTTCATACATTCTCCCCGATTCTCTCTGCAACTTTCCTGGTGATTTTGTCCATGAAAATAATGAACAAAAAATAAATAAACTAATAAAAGTATAATTGATATCTCTTACATTGTTTCTTTCCTTTTATGAACTTAGAAATAAATATTTGTTCGAACACACTACAAGCTAGCTCATTGCATTAACTTAATATCACACGGTGCAATAGGACCTAAACGGTTGAAGCACCTAGCTCTCACGTTGTCATTCAATGGGCAAATGGGGTATTAGAAACCCGTGGGTCTTCACTCGCCACGGCCCCAAATACTGGGACACCCCCCCCCCCCCCCCCCGGCCAATGAAGTACCGTCACTGAGTTGCCACGAGAGACAAGAACGGGACATCTCCCCCCCCACATCTTTGTACTGTTGACGAGACTCCGGGTCCAAATAATATCTATTTATATATAAATTATATGTATTGGGTTTCACCTGCTAAACAGAAAAATAAGATTATGCAAGGAAATTTCTTATAAATTCGCCATGTCGAAGAAAACAATATTGGGTACACATGACCCAGCAAATTTCGATCGAAGATGTCCATTGGAAAATGTCCCATAAGAAATACTACAGAACTTGTATGTGCACATTTATGTTTTTATTTATTTTTTATTAATTTAATTATTCAACGTCCATCCTTTTCAGTTAAAAAACTGATTGACAATGGAGCATTTTATTATTGTAAACTATAAAACATAATTTCTGTACAATATATAATCTTATTTTTTTGTAATTTGAAGTAAGATCTTCAGTCAAAATATTATTATTACCAAATATTATTATATTTATATATTTTTTTTGGTGTTTGAATGAATATTTGTGAACGGTTTTTATTTTTACACAGAGAAATTAATTTGAATTTTTTACCGATTTAAGATTAGTGGTAAGAATACCCTACCCGTGGCGGTTTCTGACCACAAAAATGTTTCCTCCCTACATCCCCTAGGATAGAGTGGTGCTCTTTGACCTAACGGTTGACGCGCCCTTAATAAATATTAAACGATTAGAAAAATATATAATCATATAACTCACCACAAGCTCATTCCGTTATCATACAAAATCGCAGGCGGCGCAATATAACCTATATGATTGTAGCACCCTAGGTTCTCAAGTCGTCCTAGATTTTGATGATACGAATATACATTTGTCAAGCTATTATGTCTTGCCACCGTCTGGGCCCGTGGTAGAATTGGCTTTGAGCACGGCTCTGCTAATCGTAAAAGGCGATTCAAGAGAAAAAGTCCACCTCGCAAACATCAGCTAGTAAACGGAGTACATAATTACTCCCCGAAACTAGAGGCGAGCTCTGGCAATCGTCGTCGGGCCCTTGCCCCTCTCTGGACGACCACTCGACGACGATGACGGCAATGACACCGCGATCGATGACGAAGACAATGACACAGCGACGTGAGAATCCCCTTTCCTCCCCTTACCAATGGCTGGTTCTGACCAGCATTGGCTCCTCCTCCCCCCCCCACCCCCCTTGGTTAGAGTGGGAAATTACGACCTAACTGTTGATGCGTCCTTACCCAAAATAAAAAAAATGCCTCGGACATCCTCCACAATTGTCCTATCAGCAACATAGTTAACCCTTAAAAATTTGGGCATGATTTACACCCTGGGCAGGCTTCCCTGAAGAGTTTTTGTATATTAAATATTTATTTGTACTTTAGACAAAAATTAAAAGTGACTACATCGGGAATCAAATCCGGACCTTGGCTGCCCGGCCCCTGCTCTTATTAACTGATCCATGCGGCCACTGATTAAAACTGTTTAATTCTGTTTTGTACATTTTTTAAAAACGTGTGTAGAGCAGATTTTACTCCCTATTAGACTATACGAAATTAACTCGAGTATACAACCATCTCTGTAACCCTAGAGTTGGGACATATGATGTTTTTACCTTGGCTTTATAGTAGGCGACTATGACGCTGTTATGTTAGTACTTTAGACAGAAATTAAGGTTAGGTCATGTATCGCAAGTGGCGCAATACGAACCTACCCGGTTGAAGCTCCCTATAGTTCTCGCGTTGTCGTAGTGTTAGATGACGTATTCTATATCTTTACACAAGCTTGGCTGAGCTCGAGCAAGCCAGGCTGACTGGGTAGACTTCAACCTTGCGTATCGGGGAATGTGCAACGCTACTCTTAGAATCTCGCCATGGTTTCCAAGATGGGGGCAAGACGCTTGTGTCTCACTGACCCACATCGCCTGAGCCTAACCTACTGGTGATCCAGGCTGACCTGGCTAGACTTCAACCTGCGTATCGGGGAATGTGTTGCAACGATTTCTCTTAGAATCTCGCCAGGTTTCCAAGATGGCGGCCAGACGCTTGTGTCTCACTGACCCGCATCGCCTGACCTGACGAGAAACCCCCTTCCTCTCCTTTCCCGTGGCTGGTTTGACCACATGGGCCCCTTTTCCTTCCCCCCCCCCCTAGGTTAGAGTGGTGCATTATGACCTAAAGGTTGACGCGTCCTTAATCCAAATAAACCAAAAAAAAAAAAAACTACTGGTGATCCAGGCTGACTGGCTAGACTTCAACCTTGCGTATCGGGGGAAAGTGTTGCAAAAGATACTCTTAGAATCTCGCCATGGTTTCCCAAAATGGCGAGGCAAGACGCTAGTGTCTCACTGACCCGCATCGCCTGAGCCTGACCTCTGGTGATCCAGGACTGGCTAGACTTCAACCTTGGTATCGGGAATGTGTTGCAAACGATCTCTTTAGAAACTCGTAAAAGGCGATTCAAAGGAAAAAGTCCAAACCTCGCAAACATCAGCTAGTTCGAGCAGAATATTTTTTACTCCCCGAAACTAGAGGCGAGCTCTGGCAATCGTCGTCGGGGACCTTGCCCCCGTCCCTTGACGACCCCCCGGCGACGATGACAATGACACAACGAACGATGACAAAGACGATTGACGACCCGACGTGAGAAAAAAAAACCCCCCTTTCCCCCCCTTAAACCCCTGGCTGGTTCTGACCACATGGGCCCCTCCTCCCCACCCCCCTTAGGCTAGAGTGGTGCATTATGACCTAACGGTTGACGCGTCCCTTAAACCAAAAAAAACCAAAATCGCCGTGGTTTCCAAGATGGCGGCAAGACGCTTGTGTCTCACTGACCCGCATCGCCTGAGTCCACCTACTGGTGATCCAGGCTGACTGGCTAGACTTCACCTTGCGTCTCGGGGAATGTGTTGCAAAAGATACATTTAACAAACTTTAATTAACTTCAACACATTTCTTTCTTTTCTTTCTTTTCATTTACATACTAACTTTTTATTTTGCTATTACTTTCTTCATCTTCAATTTTTTTGTTATTAATACACTTTAAAAAAAAATCTAATCATCAAACATACCTGCATCAACTCTTCTAATTTACTTTCATTCACAGGCGGCGCAATAGACCCAACCCTTGAAGCGCCCTAGTTTCTTACGTCGTCGTCGTCTTAGAATCTCGCCCTGGGTTTTCAAGATGGCGGCAAGACGCTTGTGTCTCATTGACCCGCATCGCCTGAGCCTCACCTACTGGTGATCAGGCTGACTGGCTAGACTTCAACCCTGCGTATCGGGGAATGTGTTGCAACGATACATTTAACAAACTTAATTAACTTCAAACACATTTCTTTCTTTTTTTTCTTTTCATTTACATACATAACTTTTATTTTTTATTACTTCTTCATCTTTATTTATTTTGTTATTAATACACTTAGAAAACAATCTTTAAACATCAACATACCTGCATTAACTCTTCTAATTTACTTTTCATTCACAGGCGGCGCAATATGACCTAACCGGTTGAAGCGCCCTAGTTTTCACGTCGTCGTCGTCTTAGAATCTCGCCATGGTTTCCAAGATGGCGGCAAGACGCTTGTGTCTCACTGACCTGCATCGCCTGAGCCTGACCTACTGGTGATCCAGGCTGACTGGCTAGACTTCAACCTTGCGTCTCGGGGAATGTGTTGCACGATACTCTTAGAACCTGCCATGGTTTCCAAGATGGCGGCCAGACGCTTGTGTCTCACTGACCCGCATCGCCTGAGTCTCACCTACTGGTGATCCAGGCTGACTGGCTAGACTTCACCTTGCGTCTCGGGGAATGTGTTGCAAAGATACATTTAACAAACTTTAATTAAATTCAAACACATTTCTTTCTTTTCTTTTCTTTTCATTTACATACATAACTTTTATTTTGCTATTACTTTTTTCATCTTCAATTTATTTTGTTTTTAATCACTTAGAAAACAATCTAATCATCAAAACATACCTGCATTAACTCTTCTAATTTACTTTCATTCACAGGCGGCGCAATATGAACCTAACCGGTTGAAGCGCCCTAGTTTCTCACGTCGTCGTCGTCTTAGAATCTCGCCCTGGTTTCCAAGATGGCGGCAAGACGCTTGTGTCTCACTGACCCGCATCGCCTGAGCCTGACCTACTGGTGATCCAGGCTGACTGGCTAGACTTCAACCTTGCGTATCGGGGAATGTGTTGCAACGATACTCTAAGAATCTCGCCATGGTTTCCAAGATGGCGGGAAGACGCTTGTGTCTCACTGACCCCCATCGCCTGTTTGGGCCCGGGGTTGGATTCCAAGGGAGGGGGAGGACCCAAATCCTGGAGTTGGGCCCCGGAAAAGCTCGAGAACCGATACACATTGTGTAGGGATACCAAACAACGATTGTTTGATTAACGACAAGCTTCTTGGAATGTGGTGCAAAATAAATTGCATAGTGTGATGCCCACACTGAAAAATAAAATTCGTCCTCGTACGTCTCAACTCTGACGTAGAGAAGAGGTGGTATTGTCCAAATCACAGATATCTCTTTTAACCGTACTTCATCTAGCCTAGGGAGAAAGTACCAAATATGATGCCTTGCGCACGCAATTTGATGTCTCCCAATAACATGATGAACTTCTATCATATGATAACGGCGAGAAACTTTCTTAATTTCTCATCAATCTCATCCAAAGTAATCTTGTTAGCAAAATGTTATTAAACATCGTAAACTTTTTTTAAAATAACTTTTGTTGTGCTATTACTATCATCATCATTTTTATTTTCAATATTATATACACTTAAAAAACAATCTAATCATCTAAAACCATTAACTCATCTCATTAACTTTTAATATCACAGGCGGCGCAATATGACCTAAATGTTTGAAGCGCCCTTGTTTCCACGTCTGTTTTTGGATCACAATATCTACGGCTAGCCAGTCACCTTGCGTCCTGAAGTAGTTGATCATGTCTTGCTCAACGGTTTCCCCCGTTGGGGCCCCGGGGTAGAATTGACCCAAAGCATGGCTCTACTAATCGTAAATGGCGATCAAAGAGAAAATGACCACCTCGCAAACATCAGCTAGTAAAAGGGAGGTATATTACTCCACAAAACTAGAGGCAAGCTCTGGCAATCGTCGTCGGGAACCTTGCCCCTTCCCTTGGGGACGACCCCCGGCGACGATGACAATGACACAACGAACGATGACAAAGACAATGACGACCGCGACGTGATAAACCTCCTTCCTCCCTTCCCCGTGGCTGGTTCTGACCAGCATGGACCCTTCCCCCCCCCCTTAGGCTAGAGAGGTGCATTATGACCTAACGGTTGACGCGTCCTTAATAGTACAGTGCAATTAGCTCATTTGGGCCCTTAACCCACGCATTTCAAAAAACAAGCAGGACCATTTGGAATTTGTACAGGTAGGTCTCCTGAACATCCCCAACAGAACCCCAAAAAATCCGGTTGGGGTTATCCGCCATTTTGAAAATCAATTTTCGGGATTTTTTCGTTTTGTTGAAAAATGGAAAATTAGCGATATTGAGTGAAGTATTGGACCGAAATAGCTCAAAATTGTTTTTAAATGTTTGATAGAATCGTTTTTTGATAATATCGCGTTTGGCGCGCCCTTTTTTGATTCACTGGCGACTTGATTGACTTGATTCAAATTATCTCTTTTTAAAAAAATATCTAAATTTTTTTTTACATATTTATTAAAATAAAAATTTGAAACTAACGATCCGATGAAAATTTGTTCAAAAAAAATTTTGTAGAGCATAAAAAAACACATCTTGAGGTGACTGGAGATCGCAAAAGGGGGCTCTCCATGCATATATTTTCACTTTCCCACACTCACATTTACTCTACAATCATATCTATTTATTATTTTTTCATTTTTCTACTCTTCACCATAAATGCGGGCCCCCTTTGTGTTCTAAACGTCTACCCCCGTGTTTGCCGTGCGGTGCGACCCGTGCCGGGGGAAAAGGGGATCCTGGTTTTTTGAGGAAAATGTTTCTTGCGAGAAACATGGACCAACACGCAACTTTGGCCACCTGCTTCATATAGACGGGAGATTCAGAACTAGCCCACCTGGGTCAATCGGCTAGTGCAACATTTTGTCACCATTATGTTGCACATTGGGCAGCCCGGACATAGATTGCGTAGGTTGTATGTACCAATGTGGAGAGCTATGGGAGAGAAGGGTGGGGAAAGCCGACCAACTGGTAAAAGATCTATTGGTTTTATGTCTTTGGTCCGGACACAAAATTGGCTCTTTCCTACATACCATCCTGATGAAAAAAAAAAATCTTTAATGTTTACAAGGCCCTATTTTGGTAGAACCAACGGGGGCTAGTTGAGTCTTTTTTCCGGGAAATTTTGTAGGTTGTCCCCTTTTCTACTATGGAAAATCTTAATCACCCCTCCCCCCCATTTCCCACCCCCAAAACCAAAAATTACCATCAAAAAAAAGACCTAGGTCTTTATTTGAACCAGAAAAACACTTGACACTATGGTCAAAAACTAAAAAACCTAGTACAAAATTCCCAAAGAATTTTGACAATAAATCCTTAAAAGAGAACACAAACATTTTTTAAAATATCATCAGTTGAAATTTTGCAAAAGCGATTCAAGGAGTAGCAGGTACGTAAAATCAGTACGGAAACTGCGAAATGGTTTGCTTCTGGTTGAGACTGCTAATGATAAGCAGTCTGAACTATTACTTAAAACCACCAAATTTGACTACCTATTTGAAATCGAAGTTAAGCCGCATGAACAACTTAATAATTCTAAAGGAATTATTAGTTGTTCTGATCTAAAATATGTTACCAATGGGGAAATTAAAGAGGAACTCTCCAAACAAGGTGTCTTTGATTTGTATAGAATAATGACCCGTGTTGATGGAGAGAATTTCAACTGGCAAAAACAATCCTCACCTTCAACACAAGGACTTACCTGAAAAGGTGTTAGGGGGAAATCCCACATTTTAGATGTCAGAACCTATATACCAAACCCCATGAGATGCTTCACCTGTCAAAGATTTGGACACACCAAGAATGTCTGTAAGTCTGAACCTATTTGCAGGAATTGCGGTTTCAAATCTCATGGTGAAGTGCAATGTGAACATCCAGACGAGTGTGTCAATTGTAGTGGTCCACATGTTTTCTTCTTCCCGTGATTGTCCTAGATGGACGGAAGAGAAGAAGATTTGTGAGATAATGGCGGTTGAAAAAACTTAATGTTCATGAGGAAAGGAAAAGGTATAGAAAAATTACCACCCATCTAATCTCCAGTATCATTTGCGCAAGCTGTAACATAAAATAGTAGAGGCAAAATTTGCAACAAATCAGGAACAACACAGAACATCTCTAAACCCAAACTAAAAATCCCCAAGCTGATGCGGCTACCAGCCATGTTGAAGACATCACCTTGGGTTCAGGAGAACGCAAAGCTAAAGGAAAATATTAAAGCATTGCTTGTGATACAGAAATCACTACAAGATCAATTAAAAGAACAAGCAAAGCAACAACAGGAGCAGGAAAAACTCTTACAAGAGTTAATTTCCCTGACTCGATCTCAAATTCCGAGTGGAAAATTAGGTAAATTTAATCAACAGCAAGACGTCAACAGCAATGTTGATGTTCAAGTTGAAGTAAATTTACCTAAATCACCAAAAAAGTCAAAAACACAGAAACCATTGAGGGTTTTAGTGGGTCCAAATGTAAAGAGGTTTTTAAAAGATTCCCAACCAAAAAAAACAGCCCATCCACGTCGTCATTTACTGATGACATGTTGGAGGTCGGTTAATGGATGAAAAATCCTTTTGATATTTTAAAAACCCAAAAGGTAAAATTTAAAAATAACAGCTGTATTTAAGATACATACAACATCTATAAACTTAAATGGCTACACAAATATCGTGGAATTGTAGAGGTTTCTATGCAAATCTAGAAGAGCTACAGCTACTCTTACAAACACACAACCCTTGATCTTATTATTAAAAGAAACTTTTTTCAAAACCAACCTGATAACCTACGGTTAAGGGTTATACAATCTACCGTAAGGATTATATAGGAGGTGAACGGCACAGGGAGGTGTTGCCATTCTGGTGCATGACTCTGTGTATGCCACTCAAATTCCATTGACAACTCGCCTTCAGGCCGTCGCCGTTACAGCTTACATTCCAAATGTAACCACATTATGCTGTATTTACATTCCACCACCATTAATCATTAGCAGACGCGATATGGAGGCATTGTCGGATCAATTACATGGACCCGTAATCTTGGGTGGTGATTTTAACGCTCACCATACTGATCTGGGGTCAGCAGTTTCTGATCAACGGGGTTGTGTTGTAGCAGATTTTCTACAACACAATGATGTTTCATTGTTGAACACGGGCCAGATGACTCATTTCACGTCACATTCTGGCACTTTTTCAGCCCTAGATTTATCATGTGTACACCATTGCTATCTTGATCTCGAGCTAAATGTGCTTGATGAAATTTTCAGGAAGTGATCATTTTCCAATTTGGGGAATGTATTAAACTACAATAGGCCACACAATCCAGGTCAGGGGGTGGAGACTTGCGCAAGCTGATTGGGAAAGTTCCAGAAATTAGTGAAGTCTCTTTGCTAAGGTGGACTTTACTAGTTCTCGTGACCCCAACGTGCTTGTCAATAATGTGAGTAAATGCTTGCTTGATGCAGCATATGCCAGTATACCACTGACTAGTGGTGAACAACGTCGTCGTGTCGTCCCCTGGTGGAACAAAGATTGTGCATTGGCCATCAAGGCAAAGAAAGCAGCTTTTAAAAAATTAAATACATTTCCTACATTTGAAAATTTAATCAATTTCAAGCACGAGAGAGCGAAAACGAGACGAATTATCAAACATAGTAAAAGGCAGTCATGGCAAGAGTATGTATCTTCTATAAATTACAGCACCTCTTCCACGATGGTGTGGAAAAGGATTAAATCAATTAGTGGACGTCAGGTAAACACCATAACCCGCATCAAGGATGGCGGGCAATTAGTTACTACTCCAGCAGATGTGGCTTCAGTACTGGGTACACATTTTGCATCGGTAAGCAGTAATGCACGATATGATGCGAATTTCTAGCACACAAGCAGTTGAAAGAAGCTCGAAAACTTAATTTCTCTCTGAAAACGATGAGCCATACAACAGAGCGTTCTCTTGTGGGAACTCCGTTATGGGGTTAAGCTCATTACGTCGCACATCTGTGGGAGAAGACAAAATGCACAACGACATGTTTGTGCACCTGACTGATCCCTCATTGGAAGTTTTTATTTTATTTTTTAATATTTTGTGGTTGTCTGCATATTTCCCGATAGTTGGCGTAGTGCCATCTTAATTCCACTCTCAAACCCCCAAAAGATAAGTCGATGCCGACTTCATATCGCCCATTTCTCTGACAAGTTGCTTTTGCAAATTGTTCGAAAAGATGATAAACAAACGACTAATGTGGATGCTGGAGACAAAGCAGTTTTATTGGCGAACGTCCAATGTGGATTTCGTCAACGTCGTTGCACCATCGACCACTTGGTTCGATTAGAGACGTTTATTCAAGAAGGGTTGTTGCAAAACAACATGTTGTTGGTGTGCTATTTGACATTGAAAAAGCATACGATACAACATGGAGATATAATATTCTTCAACAGATTCACGAGTGGGGTTTTCGAGGGCACATGCCAAAATTTTTAGAAAACTTTTTTAAAAAATAGAACTTTCAAAGTGCTTTTAACAATGTTTTGTCAGACTCGTTCTCACTGGAAACAGGTGTACCCCAAGGCTCGGTCTTGTCGGTTTCACGTTTTCTATTGGAATAAACAGTGTGGTGGATTGTATCCCAAAAAGCCTAAAGGTCGTGCCTATTTGTAGATGACCTGGGAATCTTCTACAGATCGGTAAATTTATCAAAAAGCTCAAAGACACGTGCAAATTGGATTGAACAATATAAGTGAATGGGCTCGAAAGCGGGGGACACGATTCTCCCCCAAAAAAAATCAGTGCATTCACTTTTGCCGTCTTTAAGGAAACCAAAAAGACCCAAACTATCGTTTAACAATGTAGAACTTTTATTCAAAACAAATGTCCGTCTTCTCGGCATGGGTTTACAAAAAGCTAAATTGGAAAGACCACGTTGTTTAGTTACGCAAAAAATGCATGTTGAAATCAACATATTGAAAGTCTCAGTAATACATCGTGGGGTTGCAGATAAAGGGCTTGCCATGTTGAGAATTTACGGATCTCTAGTTTGCTCCAAGATGGACTATGGATGTTTCGTATATCTTCAGCAAATAACACAACTCTAAACTTCTAGACACTGTCCACCATTGTGGCTTCGTATTGCTCCCTTTGGTGCATTTTGAACAAGCCCGGTAGTCAGCTGTATGCCGAGTCAGGTGTGTCCTCCTTAGCAGAACGGAGAAACCTCTTGATGGGTACGTATGTAATGAAAAATTTAAAACTATGCCTAACCATCCAGCAAATCGGAATGTTTTTAACACGACATATGTCAGACACTTTGATAACAAACCCAAAGGGATCTCTTCCAACGGGATTAAGATGTAAACTTTTTTTTAATCTTATGAATTTCATCTGCCAAAAGTTTTTTAAATTTTTTTTTAGCAATAACCCGCCTGGTTTACACCAGAGCCGATTATTATATTTGACCTTTGTCGTTTTGATAAAAACTCTACTTGCGATAGTGTATTTAAAAATTTAAATTTAGAAAAATTTGCCATGAACATCAAAGGTTACTTTGGTATTCACAGATGGCTCCAAAATTGACAACAAGGTTGGAAGTGCCTTTTATTGCTCCACCTTAAATGAACTTTTCAGGCTAAGCGACGTGTGTTCAGTTTTCACAGCAGAGTTTTTTCGCCATCCGTGAAGCTCTTAAATACATTCTACGCTGTCGTTGTGGAGAATACCTTTTGTGTTCGATAGCTTAAGTTCACTTAAAGCTATAAAACTCATGTATTCTAGTCATCATTTGGTAACAGACATCCAAATTTTATTTAGAAAAACTAACCTCTAAGGGATATATAATAAGTTTTGCTGGGTACCTGGACACGTGGGCATAGAGGGGAAAAGAACACGCTGATCGGGCTGCTAAGGAAGCTTCCCGCGTCGCGACGTTGATTTCAATCTAGTTCCCGTTCCAGATGTCAAGAGTGGATACAAGCAAAGATTGTGGATTTGCGACAAGCATCGTGGGATGTTTTGCAAAATAACAAATTGCATAGTGTGATGCCCAATTGACTAACAAATTCGTCCACCTACGTCTCGACTCTCACGTAGAGAAGAGGTGTATTGTCTAGAATTCGTATAGGCCATACACGCCTAACACACGGATATCTCTTAACCAGAGAAAAAGGTTATTCCCATATGTACACATGTGATGTACCCTTTAACCGTGCATCATATGCTAGCAGAATGTGCCAAATATGATGCATTGCGCACGCAATTTGATCTCTCCCAATCATATGAAGAACTTTATATCAGATGATAACGGCGACAAACTTTCTAAAATTTCTCATCCTTGTAATCTTTTTAACAAAATTTAATTCCATTTAAAACATTTGTTTCTTTTCTTTATTTTCATTTACATACATAACTTTTATTTGCTATTACTTTCTTCATCATAAATTTTATTTTGTTATTTATACACTTAGAAAAAACAATCTAATCATCAAACATACCTGCATTCACTCTTCTCATTTCCTTTCATTCACAGGCGGCGCAATATGACCAAACCCGGGTTGAAGCGCCCTAGTCAAAAAAAAAAAAAAAAAAAAAAAAAAAACTCCATTTCATATTCTAGACTGTCTTCGTAGATAACAATGGCCGAACGCTACATGACAAGCAATACAAATTGTGCGGTGAGCAGTGTCGGGATGATTGCTCGATGCTCTAATCACTAGCGCAGCCCCCTGGCCATAAGTCTCGTATGAATTTCGACTTCAAATAGATTTTCTCTTCTGATCCTGTTAGGTTAGGGTATACCTTATGGATAAAAAAATCTTGGGTAAACCTTTTGGCATCACGGGCCTAAGTTTTTTACCCACGCCATCTTTCTTTGGACATACGGAGAGTACACGCACTTGGTTTCCATACATTCTTCATATTTGGAGAGCATTTGTAATATATCTGACTTTATATTTGGATTCCAACAAATTTATAGTTAAATGATATGATTTGCCAATTTTGGGCATCCCTGGGAACATTGTGGGATATTTATAGGAAAATCATTTTCTATTAGTCTGCAAAAAAGGTGTTTTTATTATCGTCAAAATGTGCGTTTAAAGATAGAATGTATAAAATTTGGGAACACAGTATACGAAAATGTAATTGGAAATTAATTGACTTATAGGCAATCCATATTGCCCACGAAAACCAATGACGGCCCATTTTACAAGGCGGCACAAAACTTATTTTTGAAATTTAGACAAAATGTTGAAATTGGTCATTGAAAAATGATATATACAGGACCATGCAAACTAACTAAGACAATGGCACCAATGGCGGCCATTTTGAAGATTGTCAACACACACATTATTAGAAACCCGTAAATTTTTTTGATATAATCTTGTTATTTGGTTACCACACACAGGGTATCAATTAAAAAAATGTATATTTATGTGTTATATAAATACTTTTTGGAAACAATGAGGTATGGATCCGCATCGGGTTCTAGATTATTTTGTTTGGCATTAAAAACACCAATAAAATAATCTTTTAAAATTTTAAAAAAACACTTTGTTTTCCTTAAAAAATGTAGGCAATTTATTGACAATTTTTTCTTTTTTTAATTAAATATATTTTTTGAATTTTTATGCTTTTTAAAAAATGCGCCCAGCATCTAACTATGTTTGAAAATCTCCCGAGAAATCGATTTAAAAAAAAAAATTTTTACGAGGTTCTGGTTTTTCCATGTTTTTAAAAAATGGGTTGGAAATTATTTTCATTTACCCAAATTATGGTTTTTCCTTTGTTGGTTTTTTTCTAAAAAAATGCCATTTTTGACTGTCCATTTTTAGAAAAATTGTATTTTTCTTTCTCGCACATTGAAATGCTTAAAATAACGATCCCATTACAACCAAAGTTTTAATCTAATATGGCTGTAATTTTCCCAGTATCCACAATATGATACTCTTTTTTGTGCTGTTTTTCACTCTTTTGTTACATCTTCCCTTAAAGTTGGGAAATTAGGAATTATCAGCCAATTGGATTAAAATTTGGGTTTTAATCGGTCGTTTTTAAATCATTTCAATGTGCTAGAAAAAATTTTTTCCTCAAAAGCAATTTTTTGCTTAAAAATGGGCATAAATATGGAATTTTTGGGAAAAAAACCAACAAAGGAAAATCCCTAAATTCCGGGGAAAAGCAAAATTTAATTTCCAACCTGATTTTTTTAAAATACTTAGGGGAACTTTTATGAAAACATCGTAAAACAGTAAATTTTGTGTTTTGAAAACGTTTCTCGCAGATTTATCAAAAATAGTTTGAGCTGGGGCATTTAAAATGCTAATCATTCAAACATATAGTGTAATAAAAGACACTTGTAAATAATTGCCTACAGTGTATAAGGAAAAAAAGGTTTTATTATAACAGTATTATTGGTATGTTTAAAGCCCTAGCAAATAATCTAGTTACGCGATAGCGGTCAACCACTTGTTCTAAAAAATATTATATAACAATAAAAATGACATTTTTCAATTGGTACCCTATGTGTGTTT
>JAMZAV010011910.1:0-18404 GCA_024449915.1 Sweltsa coloradensis
AAACTATTGAGGAGCCGTTCATATCAGTGAACCTTCAGTGTGAGGAGTGTAAGCCAAAACAATACAATCACGTTCCGTTTACTACCTCACTGTTTTCTATACCATGTGATTGGTCTCAGTTATCGACTGATAGCTCATTTCCAAACATAAATCTCGAGTGCGTCACCATCAACTCAGTCAATGCATGGTACAAGGTGAGATAATCTACGTTGAGGAAAACCTCGGTAAAAACCTTCAACCGGGATTGTCGATCTCGACAGGATTTGAACCTGGGACCTCCCGAATAAGAGTCGAGTGCTTAGCGCTCGAACCAACACTGTCGGTAAACAGTTAAAGCATAATACCAACTCTATAACCAGAACGGAAGATGTTTTTTCACATAAAATAAACATTTTACAAATAAGTTAGTTTATTTCTCCATTTACACGCAAAATCATATTTTAAAATGGATACCTTAATAGGTATGAGCACACCCTACCATCCTGTACCACTATTACTCACCCATCACATCATTTTATAATTTTAAAAACGAAGTTTTTGAAACTTTTATTCACCTAATGTTATCTCAGTATCCGTACATGAGTATAAGACTGCTGATACATCTACCGTTGTCTCAATGTTTTTCACTCGTCATCAGAATTCAGATAATATTCCCGTCAAGCAATCCTACACTTGTTGTTACACAACGTAACCGTTCTTACTGATGTAGTTTCTTAACTTTTGCATTTTTTAGTGCAGGCACGATATATATCTATCGTTATAGAAGATGAATTTTAATAAATAAAGAAACAAGTTTACTCGTGTACGCAATCCTCGTCACTATTGTTAGGACTTAAGTTCATTCAATGTCTATTTATTCTTATATAAATATAGATTTAATAAATATTCCGAATAGTTGAATATAATCATTATATTTTGAGAGTCTTGAGTCTTTTTCGCGTAGCGTATCACCCGTTATTTTATTTCCAGAATGAGGTCATCATCACCAACATGCATAAACTTGAAAACAAACTACGGTAGCGTTTTAATCTCTAGAACAATAATTTTCAATCCACGTGTTGCAATCTTTGCATTTCATTCAGTCTACCAACAAACTTGTAAAAAACAAATGCATGCGACATCATTTAATTTAATATTCTCATGAAACTTTGCTTTTTTATTACATGTTTGATTAGTCAGCAGAGGGATTCAATTACAATATCTTATTCACCGGAAATACGAGTCTGTATTCACAGACGGGTCTAAACATAATGCTACCACTACGTTAACAAAAGTAGGTTTCATTTGTCGTAAACTTGTATTTCAATCCTCATCAAGTCAATCAATAATTTATAATTGGCTATATAGTCAATCTCGTAGACATAGCATCAGTTTATTTATTTATATTATCGCGTGATAGTATTTTCAACATTTCAATTATTTTTAGTATCAAAACTATCGTAAAGTTTTACCCAAGCCAGTCTTTACTCGTTAACAAAATTTCATGATAAAAATATTTATTTAGACTATAGATTTGTATTTCAACCTACTTCTTACCTTTAATCTTATTTTTAAATGCAAGCGTAAATAGGTATGAGTACTCCACACCATCCTCTACCATTATTACTCACCCATCACAGCATTTATCAATTTTTAAACCGAATTTTTAGAAACTTTTATCCATTCTATGAGAATTCAGTACAAGTATTTGAATGAAATAAAACCGCATCTTCATCTACCATTGTCTCAATGTTTTATACAGCCATCAAAATTCGGATAGTGTAAGCAGATTATGTGTTTATCACATAATAACACTACTTGTCTTATCTCCAAGTGACTGACTGACTACAATAAAATAAAATCATACGAGACTCGAGTGAAAATGTTGAATTATAGTATAGGTACAATGGAGATATTTATACGATTTATTACACAAAATTTTATTCTATTTTAAACAGATTTTATTTTCACTTTATATACAATATACTAAAGTACATATTCCTTTATAACATAAAAGTTTTACTCAATTATTCATTTTGATGTATATTCATAAATATAATATTTTGCTCAATTGCATATTCAAAGTTCCCATCAACAATAAAACCAAATATGTTCGAACAAAATAATTTAAGTTTAATACATTAACACTCTTCAATGGAAAATTCTTCTCTCTAGATAATAAAACTCTACACTTCTCAAATTGTTTTAAAATCTATTCCGTTTTCACTTGATATTCAACACTTTATTAGTTTTATCATTTATTAAAATAATTTCCGAAAAGATGAATTTAAAACCGAGCTCATACACTATCTTCACCAAGTTCCCACACATTGAAGGCTCATAAGTTTTGAGATGATACAAGAAGTTTTTGCAAAATTCAAGTAAATTTTCACTTCCACTTTCTTCAAATTTTCTTTTTACATTTTCAAGGAAAGAATAATAACCTTTATTATGTCTTGATATGTTCTTTCATGATTTTCCAAAATATGTGAAATAATATCACCGTATCGAAGTAGGTTAGTAAATGAACCAATACCTAATGAAATCTTAGCACTACTCGTTTTTAAAACTAGTTTAACATATCCATGTATTTTATGCAGTGATAATAATACTTTATTTGCAATAACTTTAGGACAGGGATAACCTAGATCTCCTTTTTCGTTGAAAAGCGAAATGTTGATTTCTTTCATCTCTCTTATTAGCTCTTCCCATTCTTCTCGATTTAAACTTTAACAGTTATTTCTTGAATCTTGTATATTGACAATTGGAGATAATTGAATCGAAAATGAAGCCCGGTATATACCTGTTTCGTACAACAGCCATTCAGAAAAAATACCTCTTTTGACAGTATCAAATCACAAGGTTTAAGAATTTCTAAATCCATATCGAAAGATTGATTGATTGATTGATACACCCATACACTTCAATATCTGATTACAAACTACCTGCTTTACACTTATCTTCCCATCTATGAACGGTTTACATCACTTATTGAAATTATTGGAGCAAATAGTTATTCATACCGTGCTATATAGCCGTGTTTGCATATTCTCAATACGACGAATTGTTTTTTCCGAGATGAAAATTCAGCAATTCTCATGCAATGCGGTGTGAAATGCTACATCAGGTAAAATGTGGAAAGTGTGAACGTCTCTCCGTACAGTGCTTCCCAACTCTCTGACGAGGTAAAGTTCATTTTTCTTCACTCTTAATAATCAATACTCATTTCCAACAATGATAGGTTGAGTGAAGTGAATTGATTTCTATATTTTAATTCATTAACTGAAAATATCTACAAGAGGGATTTGTGTGAACTTGTATAGACAGTCTTAATGGTAACTATAAAAAATTTTATGGATTCTAAAATAACACTAACTAAGTATTTAGCCGACAGAAACTAAGTCTACAATTTCTGTAGTAGAAGACTTCAAGTTCAATGTTATGTTTCTAATTTTGTTCTAAAACTTAATAATAAGTTACTTTATCTTAATAGTACACAAGTCTTGTATTATGTATGTAAAAATACTTCATGGTGAAGATTTAAGATTAACTAAAATTATAGATTTAACACTTCTTTTCAGGTTATTACTTATTTTATTTCAATTCTAATTTATTTCATTATTTTCACAACAGCAAAAGCAACCGCAACAGCAACAACAGCTGCAGCAACAGCAACAGCAACAGCAACAGAACCATCAACAACAGCAACAACAACAACAGCAACCGCACAGCAACAGCAGCAGCAACATCAACAACAATGTAAGTAATTAATTTATGTATTTACAGTGTAAATTAAGTAGTAGTAGTAGGGAGTGAATATTTTTTAAAATTTTATTTTGTTCGAATATTGAAGATATAGGTAGAGGAAATATCGCACGAGAATATCATGCTCTGTAATATCTCGAACCTGTTTAATTATCTGATTTCGCTTTTCAAAAGTTTTGATAGAATGATCTATTTACTGCATCTCGATAACTAATTTAAATATTATTTTAATAAAATTGATAAATTTGTGAAAATATACATATATAATAGTTCAATCTATTGCTATCGGTTTTGAATAAATACATAGCTCAAACACGATGCGAGTGATTAGAGTCAAGAACTCAAGTGTAGCTAAATATAGTGAACTAAAGTAGTCTTATGTTTTAATTAACCACATTTAATAAGAATTTAAGCATTAACATATTCATTTTTGAGTTACATCACAACCGTCGCTACAGACACCATTCACCTACCCAACATTGTAAGTTCAACTTTGATTTGAAAAGTACATTTTTTCACGTTTTGTAAGGAAAATCTATCTCGATTACTAAAAAAATAATAAAAAAATAAAATAAATAAAATAGGTAAATTTGATCACGCCAGTAAGTAATACATTCTATATTTCTCTAACGACATTGTAACAATGAAGTCACGCACGCATATGATAAGAGTCAATGGCATTTAACCTTGAAGACGTATGTATAATCAGCTGATGACATTATGAATGTGTAGCATGACTATACTTAACATTTTCTGAAACAAAAATATAGTACTACGTTCACAAATCATTTTTACTTCATTCTTATCAAAATCAATAATTGCATTTGACTGAATTGAAAACTTATCATTATTTCGCATTTTAATATTCATTTGTATCAACTGTTTTTCAATAATAAATTTTATGTTATACACATTTTACATTACGAGTACCCCCACCTTCACACAGAATGAAGTTATGTAAGAAATAACAAAGTTTAACATTCTTCTTCTCCTTCTTTCCAGAACAATGGACGCTTTTCAGCAAATGTTTAACGCATGTGCAGCTACATACAAAAGGTTAGGGGAATTACAACAACAGAAAAAATATCTTATCAAGAAAGCGGAACGAAGTTTCACCAATTTTTGCGAAACCATAAAATTATTTATAATGGAAGAGGACTCGGGGGAGATGTTGTTTGTTTACCTCCCCAACCGATACAATCACATATTTACTGAAGAGTACTTAACCATTATAAACATAGTTGAGGGGAAAAGATCCCCTATACCTCCAATATTGGGGTTTAGGTCCTAATAAAGCCCACATACTGCGAATTGTGTGAGGGCTTTATTGGGAGAGTACTCCACATTGGAGGTATAGGGTACTCTCCCCTAGTAGTAGAATATGTTTTTAAAATTTGTAGTGTTTTTTTAATAAATTTTTAATTGAACAGTCATTATAATCTTATTATTTAATGCCTAGATTATTTTTCCTTAAAAAGCGAAATACATCTTTCATGAAATCTAACCTACTTTTAGGACTTGAAATTTAATGAAAAGAAAAATGTGTTTCGTTCTTCCTCAATAGGGAATTTGCATAAGTTCCAGATATCGGAAAAAGTATGTGCAATATATAGATATTCGTCTAAAAATGATATAAACGATAATTTAAGGTTTTTAAAGTTAATCGTTCAATATCTATTGAGGGTCAAAGTTTGACCTTTTAAATTTCCCGCACATTTATTTTAAAACGGCTGTCTACGTCACCAGCCTCTATGACGAACACGGCCGTCTAGATAAACAACGAAATTTCCTCCTTTTACCAAAGTCTTTGGTTCTTACAACAATGAAAAACAATAAACAACAGTTGATGTCCTTTTCCAAGTTTCATATCATCATTGTGTTTATACTTATTATCAATTAAAATGCGGTTAAAGCTTACGTTGTGATATCACTTAATGTATAAAATAAAATATTAACCCTCCGTCACTCGCGTGGGGTTCTACAAACCCCAGGGTCTACATTCGACTCTGTTTCTCTGCATCGGACTGTTTTACAAACTCTAGATTCTCAGTACCTTCAAGTCACTCTATCTGTTAGCGAAATTTGTAACCCTCTAATCATTAGGGCTTTTAGTGTTGTTATATTGCCGGTCTAAACTTGGCTGGGGTTTCTGAAACCCCACGCGAGTGATCACGTTACAGTAACAGCATAGGGAAACTCAATGCTATTTTGGCTTAAATTTTAAAATTTTGGAATTTTGGAAAAATTCTTCTTGCAATTTACTAACTGGTTCATCTTTATTACTAAAAAGTGAAACAAAACTTAAAATTGCATTATTTGGACACCTTTTTTGAATATTTTAAAAATGTCCATTTTTTAAATCTAAAAAATACAATAAAATAATATTTCATACAAAAAGGTTCATTGTCATTTTATTTCACTGTCCTCCCAGTAAAAACCACCTACATAGTAGTTCCACAAATCATATGAGCACAGACAGAAATATCCAAAACATACTTCTGCACTCCCTACAGCCCAAAATAATTTGGGGTTTGACAAACCCCACGCGAGGGATGGTGTTAAGAAATTCCGCGCGAGTGACGGAGGGTTAAACATATTAGAACAAACTTGATGTCGAAATGAGCTTCTACAGCCAAGATAATCTCCGAAAGAGAGTAACTTCATACATCGTTACGTGATTGGTGGGTTGGTATCGTGAAGGCTGGTGACGTATGACCCGTTTTTCCCGCCAAAAATATGTAAAAAACTTTCACCCTTACTTTATAAATGAAAATATTAATCAAAATCAAGAAAATAAGATATTTTTGTGTAAAGGAAGGTAGCCTTAACCCATTAGAACCATAAAATAATGTCTTGCAAATTCCCTATTTCCAAATTCTTTTCTAATAATTGTTTTACTGCAAAACAATCAATTTAACTATTTGCTAACTTGCTTACTTGCTAACTGAAATATCATTATTAATACGTACACCTCCTCCCACTCCCACTTTTTTTTTAAATCATGAGAAATCATATTTTTACAATTAAATAGTTAAATAGTTTGATAGCTGAAATTATGTTTCCTTTACGTACACCCAGTTCCCTCTCACACCCACGTATCAGTATAATGTCTACTATGCAAGAACTTATCTCCAGACGACAGCGAAGACTTCAGTTCGTAACTACTAGTGTATGCGTATTGACCATAACGCCTGACAGACCGGATTATTTTATCAGTGAAGGTACGTACTAACCTATGTAATTTGGAAAAATTCATTGAATGAAGTGCTTATTTTAAAAGATGTTACAGTATTAGGTTTCAAATATTTCAAATCTAATTGTGATAAATAAATTCTTCAAAAAAACTTTAAAATAAATTGAATACAATTAAAACGATTGAATGAATGGTAAGCGTTAGTAATATTCAAAGTTTATAAAATATTACGTATCCAATTTTTTAAAAGATAATTCCTATTTTCAAATATCACATGTTTTAAAGAAAGTTTACGAAGTCTACTTTCCAAAATAGTTCTGGAAAATCAATCAATCAAGTATTATCCCTCAGTTAAAGAAAATATAGGTATATACTCTTTCAATTATAACATTTTATTCATGAATTTCTTTTGTTTATGATTCAAATGGGAATTATCTTTAAACAATTTAAGAAAGCTCACATTTTATCAATAAATGATGTAAATACATGAGTATAGGGAAATATCATTTGATATCTAGGATATTGTTAGAACTAGATCGTTCTCTAATCACTTTATGGATATTTAGATTAATTTTTAATCAAATTATACTTGACGAGCAATTCATCGAGGAAAAAGCTAGTGCAGTATTCGTTATTTTGAATTTAATACATAGTAAAGAATTAATTTTTCTAATTTTGTGAAAGAAAAAGTTTTGAAACGCGATAATAGGGGATAAATTAACTGTATAATAAGTAGTTGGTATTAGCAGAAATAAATATCATTTTCCAGACGATTTATTCATACACATTTGGTGACATTCCAATAATCAATCAATATCTTTAAAATCAATACTGTTACCAACATGAATTGAAAATAAAATATTATATATTTACAATGATAGGAAAATGTTTAGGTACTCATTGGTAAACTTTTTAATGTTGGATAAAATTCTAGAGGAACATTCAAATTATTTAAATTAGACCATCGTGCAATGCGTAACACAGACAGAAGAGCACAATCCATATCATGTTTAAAATGCTTCGAACAAGGATAGCGTTGAGGTCGAAGTTCATGATAGTTGGGTAAATCTAAATTAAACACATTTATCACAGGATGATTTAAAATTTGTTGCAACACCTGTACTTTTTCACCACCACCTACGGTTAATAATAATACATCGAAAGAAGACGGAGACTCTTACAATATTGGTGGTAGGAATATTACATCAGTGTTTCCTTTCCACTAAAAACTGAAATATATTTTATGCAAGAGAGTTAAATTGATTCTTGTTACATTCTTCACATTTATCATTTGACATTGTTATTTTCTTAGAAGGGAAATAACGTCGATGGTGATATAGTATTTTTATATTTTCAGTGTTATCATTGATTATCTATATTTTTAATAGTTAATTTTAATTTTAGAATATGATTTATAGTAGTATAATACACTCGAAAGCATCAATTAAACATACGTTTTCTCAACATCAGTTAATTTTAAATGAATTGACATTATCTATAATATCTATAAAATCAAACATTCTTTAATTTACTTAGTGCTTTCACTCCGAACTTGAATAGAAAATAGTTGAAGTAGTTGTTGAATGTTTATACCAGTTTGATAAAATTTTACCAACGTTTCGCATTCAAAAATTTAGAATGTTATACCTAGTAATGTACTTGTAAATCTTAATCTTCTTAGTTTGAATTTGAATTCTACTGTATAGATACTTATTATTTATTTTTTCGAAGTAGATTATTTAAGAAAATTTACGTAAACTGTTTTATTGTATGATACTTTTTGAAATTTTATAAATGACATTAAAGATACGCTGGTGATGGGTTAACTCTGCGGATTAAGAAGTGCTTTACTAAAATGTCTTGTATCTGTCTTTATTAGGTAATCTATGGTTGTCATCCCTCTTGTTGAAATTTTGTAAATGTCTCTCAATCTCCACAACCTCCCTAATAATCTGTGGGTAAACATGTTGAATCGCTACAAGATTGCACATGTTTTCAAAGTTGATTTCATAGCCTGTATCTTACGATGTTTAGCTAATGCTGAATTCTTATCTTGTTTGTCTACTACATTAATGTACTCTTGGAGTCGAACCGAAATCCCCCTACCCATTTGATCTGCGTCAGATAGATTACTTCCACCACACGGAACTTCATACACATCTTGATCCTCTAATGGAATTTTATCATTTGCTTTCGATAAAGTGAAGTGATTTTCATATCGGTTGAAAAATTGTTTCAATATCATATTGTCTAAGCATTCTACTAATGATATCTGTAGAACCTCGAAAATCGGTAATTGGTAATCAATCGTTGGTAATAAAAATATTATTTTATTATAAATCGACACAGTTTTACCTCAAAACATATATTTTCATATATATATTTTATTTGATATATATTTGTCAGAATAATAACCATCAACGTTAAACTTTCATTGGAAACAAACAAGGATGTAAAAAGAGAAGCAAAATCTTTTTATTTAAATATTTACTGTGAATAATACATGCCTGCGCTAAAAATGCAAAAGTTTGGAGACTGCATCAGTAAGAACGGTTACGTTACGTAACAGCCGGTGTAGGATTGCTTGACGGGAATATTTTCTGAATTATGATGACGAGTGAAAAAACATTGCGACAACGACAGATGTATGCAGCCTTATACTCGCCGCATACGGTTACTGTATTAACATTGGGTGAATAAAACTTTCAAAAACTTAGTTTTTTAAATTATAAAATGATGTTGTGGGCGAATAATAGTGGTACAGAATGGTAGGGTGTGCTCATACCTATTGACGTATCCATTTTAAAATATGATTTTACGTGTGAAAGGGGAAATAAACTTACTTATTTGTAGTTCGTTTATTTTATGTGAAAAAACATCTTCCGTTCTGCTTATAGAGTTGATATTATGCTTTAACTGTTTACCGACAGTGTTGGTTCGAGAGGTCTCGGGTTCGAATCCCATCGAGACCAACAATCCCGGCTGAAGGTTCCAGCACTGGCGATTCTAATGTCGGGGATAGTAACGGCGAACGGGATCACCTACAGTCTTCCGCGATCGAACAATGCAGTGCCGAACCTAGTACGAGTGGACGATGCAGTGCCGAACCTAGTACGAGGGAACAGGACAGTATGGTTCTTCATTCGGGTGTACAACCCAGTATTAAGAGATTCGGGATACAAGATAAGCTGCAGTGGTATCGGCTGTTAAGTCAGAGGGTCCAGCGGAAGGGTGAAAGTGCACTAAGCTATGTTTATGCTAAGATTGAGCTGTGTAATAGGGTAGGCTTGGTGTGGGGTGAAGAAAGAGCTAGGTGGTGTTTGAAAGGCTTTTTGCCTGAGTTCCAACTGTTTCTGGGGAATAAGTCGTTTATGGATGAAAAGGAGTTGTTGAATACATTGCAGCCGCTGGAGATGATTGGGAAACAACCACTTATTCAGTTGAATTGGAGGATGGAAAATTTAAAAAAAGAATTTAAAAATTAAGGAAGTGACAGTAATGGTCAAAATGCAATATTGTCATGTATTAGGGTTAGGACCCTAGTACATGTGTCAACTTGATCGGGAAGATGTCACAATCTTGCTTGACGTCATTTACGCCGGATGCTACCCAGGTCAACGGCTGAGTATTGTTCAACTTAGGAAGTTGCCTAGACCCTGCCTCAGCATTTACTCGGGCTATTTCTCAATAAACACGGGCATAGATTGTACCAAGCATTGACCTGCGTCCTGTCGTCGTCAGTTATTTCGTCATGTAATTAAGCGATCCGAAGTTGGACTTTGATCGGCAATTAACTCGTAGACACGGGCCTCTAATGGTCCGGTGGGGGGGATGCAGCACCAGAGAGGACCTTCGCTGATTGGCGGAGAGCGAACCACGTGGGTGTGGAGTGCATTACGGAAGCACCGACTGGAGAGCGTCACGGAAGACGGTCGGGGAGTCGAACAAGCGCTATAATTGGAGAAGGTTGTCCGAATGTGTGCGTGACCAAGAGAGTCGTGAGTGAACGTGGAACCCACATGGATTTAGCCATCTGAAGAGGTGAAACACGAAGACTACAGGAGGAAGAATCAGGCCGAGTTTCTACGAGGCCGCCGTTGACTACCAGTCCAGGATCCAGGGTAGCCCAGCAGTCCTCCATCCCACTCAGAGTCCAGGGGAAACTTTCAGTAAGTCACTATGTCGCTAAATAATCAGTCAGGCTTGTAATCATGGGGATAACTGAACCACGTTCCACCAGGGCCTTATGCAAGGACTCACCCAACTAGGACAAGAATAGGGTTGTTCTCTCTCCTAAAATACAAACGTTCTCTTAAGCTGAAACCATGGCTTGTCAATGTGTAAACCCCAATCCCAAAACACCCACCTAATACCCATTAAACATCGATTCCGGTCAATGATTAGCTAATTAGGACTCAAGAGTACTCATACGCCCCCACTAAAACACTCATTTGGTGAACACCACCCTCAGCCAAAGGGCCTAACGAGCTAAGCATGACATGGTGGAGGTATCGCCGGATTATGTGCACTTTATGTACTGTGTACAAGTGGGTTTAAGGTGGGTTTTTGTGGGTTTTGATGGTTAGACGTTTGTAACGTGCGTAAGAAGCTGCGCAATAACGTGGGTTCTTGCTGGTTCTCACGTAGTGGGTGGTGGTATGTGTTGGTTGTGCTGTTATGTACCTGTGGTACATAGAACATAAAGTTCGTGTGTGTGTGTTCGTTCTCAGGCGGTAGCTTGTAACGCGTCGATGTTGCAACGCTGTAGCTGGAGTCGGCGTCAGGTTGCGAGCTAGCGAGGCTGTTGTTGACAAACTGCAGGTGTTTATCGCGTCTGGCGATAGCTGGGCCGTGCGATGTTAGTAGAATACTTTTTAGTGAGGGGGGGGGAGCTCGTACTCTGAATGAACGTTAAGCGTTGTACCGAAGTGTTCGGTCGAGTGTTGAAATTACGTTTCGGTTTTACTATCGCGTTTATTGTAAATGAGGTTGTTTCTATTTTAGAATTATTAAATTTGTGGTTTTGTTGATGAGTGGGGAACCAAGTGACCGTGACTTCAGAGCTTTGTTGCGGTCCTTGAATGTTCCTAACAGGAGGGGGGTTAATCTGACGCCGCAGGAGAGGTGGGCTGTGTATGTTGCTACTCAAAGGGCTCAGCAGGCAGAGTTATTAGTGGAGGAGGCTGGTCAGGTATCGTTGGTGGATGAGCAAGGGGGTAGTAGCTCTAATAGTGACGGACCGATTAGTTCCGATAGTGGTAGCTCGGCTAGTTCACAGTCTACTAGGTACCGAACGGTGGATTCTCTTGCTGCTGAGGATAGTCAGGGTAGTCCACACTCCGCTGGGAATAGCCCTGTTAGTTCTCCTGCTACTAGAGGTAATTCGGTTGTTTCTCTCTCTGAGGTGGTGAGTCAGGGTACTCCGCACTCCGCTGAGGGGAGCCCCGTTAATTCTCTTGCTACTGGGGGTAGTCCAGTCAACACGGATAGCCTAGGGTCTCCCGCTGAAGGGGGTAGTCATTATCCTCCTGTGCCTGTTGGAGGGACGTTTAGTGGTATTCCTCTGTGTTCTCCCGTTGGGGAAAGGGGGCGGTGTTTGCCCATTTTCACCTTTTGGTGGGGGGAGCGATCCTGGTCCTTTGTTACCGATTAGGGAAGCTGAGGTGTTAGATTCAGAGCAGTCAATCTTCCCTGACGACGAAACAATGGTGGGGCTAATGCCGGAGAAGTTTGACGAGGATAGGGATGACGCTGAGAAGTGGATTACAAATTATGAGAGGGCGGCTGCAACGAGTAAATGGGGGGATGGCATGAAAGTGGGTAGTTTACCCTTGTTTCTGAGGGGTGCGCAATGTGATTGGTATGAGTCTATGACCAACCGTTATTTGTTGACGCCGCTTGGTAGTGACTTGGTTCGTCCAGCGCTGGAGTGGCCTCAGGTTAAGGCTCACTTTATTAAAACATTCGGGGTTAAACAGAACAAGACGGGTCGTATGTTGAATATTGTCATGTATTAGGGTTAGGACCATAGTACATGTGTCTACTTGATCGGGAAGATGTCGCAATCTTGCTTGACGTCATTTACGCCGGATGTTACCCAGGTCAACGGCTGAGTATTGTTCAACTTAGGAAGTTGCCTAGACCCTGCCTCAGCATTTACTCGGGCTATTTCTCAATAAACACGGGCATAGATTGTACCAAGCATTGACCTGCGTCCTGTCGTCGTCAGTTATTTCGTCATGTAATTAAGCGATCCGAAGTTGGACTTTGATCGGCAATTAACTCGTAGACACGGGCCTCTAATGGTCCGGTGGGGGGGATGCAGCACCAGAGAGAACCTTCGCTGATTGGCGGAGAGCGAACCACGTGGGTGTCGAGGGCATTACGGAAGCACCGACTGGGGAGCGTCACGGAAGACGGTCGTCCAGTCGAACAAGCGCTATAATTGAAGAAGGTTGTCCGAATGTGTGCGTGATTAAGGGAGACGAGCGAGGGCAATAACAGTGGAAGGTCGAGCCAATGTTTACGTGATCAAGGGAGACGTGAGTGAGCGTGGAACCCACATGGATTTAGCCATCTGAAGAGGCGAAGCAAGAAGACACCAGGAACCGTTCCGGGAACTACGAGGGAACCGCTGAACACTCATCCAGGATCCAGGATAGCCCAGCAGTCCACCATTCCACTCAGAGTCCAGGGGAACCTTCCAGTAAGTCACTATGTCACTAAATAATCAGTCAGGCTTGTAATCATGGGGATAACTGAACCACGTTCCACCAGGGCTTAACGCAGGGACTTTACCTAAATAGGACAGAAATAGGATTGTTTTCTTATCTAAAATACAAACGCTCTCTTACGTTGAAACCATGGCTTGTCAATGTGTGAACCCCAATCCCAAAACACCCACCTAATACCCATCAAACATCGATTCCGGTCAATGATTAGCTAACTAGGTCTTAAGAGTAACCATACGCCCCCACTTAAACACTCATTTGGTGAACACCACCCTCAGCCAAAGGGCCTAACTAGCTAAGCATGACATGGTGGAGGTATCGCCGGATTATGTGCACTTTATGTACTGTGTACAAGTGGGTTTAAGGTGGGTTTTTGTGGGTTTTGATGGTTAGACGTTTGTAACGTGCGTAAGAAGCTGCGCAATAACGTGGGCTCTTGCTGGTTCTCACGTAGTGGGTGGTGGTATGTATTGGTTGTGCTGTAATGTACCTGTGGTACATAGAACATAAAGTTCGTGTGTGTGTGTTCGTTCTCAGGCGGTAGCTTGTAACGCGTCGATGTTGCAACGCTGTAGCTGGAGTCGGCGTCAGGTTGCGAGCTAGCGAGGCTGTTGTTGACAAACTGCAGGTGTTAATCGCGTCTGGCGATAGCTGAGCTGTGCGATGTTAGTAGAATACTTTTTAGTGAGGGGGGGGGAGCTCGTACTCTGAATGAACGTTGAGCGTTGTACCGAAGTGTTCGGTCGAGTGTTGAAATTACGTTTCGATATTTTATAATCGTGTTTATGGTAAATGTGGTTGTTTCTCTTTTAGAATTATTAGATTTGTGGTTTTGTTGATGAGTGAGGAACCTAGTGACCGTGACTTCAGAGCTTGGTTGCGGCCCTTGAATGTTCCTAACAGGAGGGGGGTTAATCTGACGCCGCAGGAGAGGTGGGCTGCGTATGTTGCTACTCAAAGGGCTCAGCAGGCAGAGTTATTAGTGGAGGAGGCTGGTCAGGTATCGTTGGTGGATGAGCAAGGGGGTAGTAGCTCTAATAGTGACGGACCGATTAGTTCCGATAGGGGTAGCTCAGCTAGTTCGCAGTCTACCAGGTACCGAACGGTGGATTCTCTTTCTGTTGGGGGAAAGTCAGGCTAGTTCTCTCTCCGCTGAGGGGAGCCCTGTTGATTCTCTGGCTACTAGGGGTAGTTCGGTTGTTTCTCTCTCTGAGGTGGTGAGTCAGGGTAGTCCGGGCTCCGCTGTGGGTAGCCCCGTTGATTCTCTTGCTAATGGGGTTGTTTTAGTTGAGCCCCTTGGAGTTGGGGGTAGTACGGGTGCTCCTCGCTCTACTGTGGGTAGTCCGGTCAACACGGATAGCCTAGGGTCTCCCGCTAGGGGGGATAGTCATTTTCCTCTTGGGCCTGTTGAGGGGACGTTTGGTGGTATTCCTCTGTGTTCTCCCGTTGGGGACGGGGGCGGTGATTGCCCATTTTCACCTTTTAGTAGGGGGGGTGGTGCCGCTCCGGTGTTGCCGATTAGTGAAGCTGCGGTATCTGATTCAGACCAGTCGGATTTCGCTGGCGACGAGACAATGGGGGGGCCAGGATGCCGGGTACGTTTGACGAGGCAAAGGATGATGCTAACAAATGGATTGATGATTATGATAAGGTTGCTTCGAACAATAAGTGGTCTGATTCAACAAAGGTGGACAGCTTGTCGTTGTACTTGGGGAGTACACAATATAAGTGGTATTTGTCGATTACTAATCGTTACTTGTTGACGCCGGTTGATAGTGATTTCGTTCGCCCGGCGCTTGAATGGCAGCAGGTCAAGGCTCACTTCATTAGCACGTTTGGGGTTAAGAGGGATATAATTATAATAATATAATAATAATAATAATATAATAATTTGGCGATGTTTGGGCGGAAGCAACAGGTAGGGGAGAAAGGGGCGGCTTATATATACAAGAAGGATAATCTGTGTTCTAGGTGCAACCCGGGTATGCCTATCCAGGATAGGTTGCGGTATATTGTGCAGGGTTTACAACCCTTGGTGAGGGAGAAGGTAGGCGAATCGTCTCGGTATAGATCTGTGGATGAGTTGTTGAGGGAGCTCGACAGGTTAGAGAAGATACGTGAGGAGGTCGCGAACTCAGGTTCTGGGCATTTGATTGCATCCGTGAGCGCTATCGAGGGTGGAAAAGGGGTAGAGACTGGACCCTCGGAGGTGGAGGTGTTAAGAAACATGGTGGCTACTTTGTTGCGCGAGAAGAAAGAAGTGAAGAGTGGGAAAGGGGGAGACAATTCAGTACCAGGGTGGTGACAGTCAGACGGCTCTGAGTTCGAACCCAGGATCTAACACTTTTAGTCAACAAAGTGGTTTTCAGTCTTACCCTCAGTCACAGCAAGGGGGCTTTCACTCTTATCCTCAATTCCAGCAGGGGGCTATGGGGCCCGAAAGGTTAACAAGGTCCTCAATTGCAGCCGATAGCTTTTCCCGTGCCTATTCCCTCTCATATGCCAATGCAGCAAGGCGGTTTTCAAGGGCAGGCGGCGAGTTGGGATAATCAGCAGAGGTCTCAAAGTGGTAGGGGTGGTTATTATAGAGGTAATCGTCAGTCTAACCAACAGTCATTCAGGGGGCCGGTTGTTTGTTTTTTCTGTAAACAAGCTGGGCACATGCACAGGGACTGTATGCGTTTGAAAGCTTTACAGGACAGCGCGGGCATTACTAACATGCCAGTGGGGGGGGGCATGGCGGCTCAGCCATCTACGTCTAATGCTAATGGGGGAAACGCCTAGGGTTATTGAATACCGAGGCTGATTCGATAACTGGGTGGCAAGTCTCACATCTTGTTAGCAATGTTGAATTGTCGGGGGAATTAAAAAGTAAAAAAAGATCGAAGAGAATATGTTCCACGTGTGGTAAAGTAGGCCATGGTAGGTGGAGGTGCCGACTTCTTAGGAAGGCTACTTCTCATAGGAATCGATTTTTAAGGATGTTCCCCGAAATTTTTTAATGTTGTTATGCAGAATGGTGTTTTCACGGAATCAAAGGTGATTAGTCAATCAAAGGCGTTGCAGAATCATGGCGGTGTGGATGTGAATATAGAGGGGGGGGGTATCCCCCAATGGTGTTATTAGTGATGAGTTAATTCACAGTGATTCGGAACGTATTGTTGATGTAGTGGTCATTCCAATTGGTGGTTCTTTGAAAATACCTGTTAGCTTACAGGGTGTTAACTTTCAAGCATTAGTGGATAGTGGAGCTGGGATATCGTGTGTTCGAGCCGGCTTAGTTCCCCACGTGGAGTGTAAGCCTGTGGCTGGTCTGTTGTTGAAAGCTGCTAACAACTCGATGCTGAGGGTGGTCGGAAAAGCGTGTAATTTAGAGATGATAATTAAGGGGTGTATATTTATTGTCGATTTAATTGTTGTGGATGGTCTTTCGGTTGATTGCCTTTTTGGTACAGACTTCTGCGTGAACAACGGCGTGATAATAGATTACAGGAATAGCCTGGTGAAAATGTGTTCACCGAGTGATGAGGTAAGCATTTCCTTTGGTGATGAGACACATGGGAATGTGCGGAATCACGTCGGGCAGAATGTAGTTCATGGGGGTACCGGGTTCGATCAACGGGCGATTGCTCTTAGGTCTGTTCACAATGTACTAAGTGAACAATGGGTCTGGGGTGAACATACGGATGTATATAATATTAGGTATAGTAATTATAATAATAATGACGATGATGAGGGTGTAGTTATCGTGGATGTTAGCGAACAGTATGTGGAGAGTGTTCGCGCTGATGTTAACAGTGTGAATAGTTGTAGGGATGTTGTTCGCTTTGTTCACAATAGTGACAATCGTGAGGTGGCTTGTGAATGTGTTGTTCTTGATACTTGTGATGAGAGTGAACAAGGGGAGGAGCGTGCACAAGCGACTCAGGGGATTGTTCACGGTGAAACTGACGAACGAAGGCTTGTTCACGCACCTGCTGGTGAACACGCCGTGGGTGTTCAAGAATCTGTTCACGTGGGTGTAGAAACTATGATATAGTTAACGGAAGGGTTGTTCTCTTGAGTGGGTTGCTTTCGGGTAACAACACAGCGGCGGATCATCGTCGGGCAGCAAATCCAGTGGCGGACGGCATCATGGTGAACAACACAGCGGTGGATCATCGTCGGGCAGCAAATCCAGTGGCGGACGGCATCGCGGTGAACGGCACGGCGGCGGATTATCCTCCGGCAGCAAATCCAGTGGTGGACCGCGTCATGGCGGGCGACACAGCGGCGGATCATCCTTCGGTGGTCTATACAGTGGGGAGCTATCCTCGGGCGAACAATTCAGTGGCGGATCGCTTTGCGGGGATCAGTTCAGCGGCGGACATCTTGGCGATCACTCCAGTGGCGGATTTCCTTCCAGCATTGGCGATTCTGATGTCAGGTGTAATAACGGCGGACGGAATCACCTACAGCCTGCCGTGGGTGAACAATGCAGTGTCGAACCTGGGATGAGTGAACAATGTACTGCAGAACCTAGTACGAGTGCACAATGCAGTGTCGAACCTGGGACGAGTGAACAATGCACTGCCGAACCTAGTACGAGTGAACAATGCAGTGTCGAACCTGGGACGAGTGAACAATGCACTGCCGAACCTAGTACGGGTGAACAAGGCAGTATAGTTCTCCATGGGGGGTGCAAATGCTAGGATCGGGAGGATAAGCTGCATTGGCCGTAAGTCGAGTAGACAAGT
>JAMZAV010011911.1:0-19603 GCA_024449915.1 Sweltsa coloradensis
GAATGAGAATGAGCCACTTTTTTAAGCAAAGACCGCCCTAAATATAAGAATAGTTTAGATTTCCAGGAAACTGAGAAGGCATATTTTAAAATCCCTTCATCTTGTAAGTTAGGGCCTAACTATGATTTTGCTCTTTCATCCCTTAAATTTGTAGGCCTACAGTCAAGTAATATATAGGGCCTAAGGAACTTATGAAAATAAGTTGGCAGTTCCTGGAAAATTGGAACTTTGGCATTCCTTAGTTCTTGTCTGGAAAATAGGGACTAGTTCCTTAGTTCCTACGAACTGGAATTCTGTTCCTACTTCCTACCCAACACTGGATAGGGCGTAGGCCTAGCCTGTCTAGCCAAGCCCTCAGTGGCGCGTTTACATTACTTGTAGCCCTAAGCAAAGAGAAATTTCAAAATCTGTGGCACCCGGCTAAAAGTGGTTTAATAAAGGCGCCTCAACGCACTTCTAGGGGTACTTTTTCGGTTGGTTTCAATGAACTTTTTAACACTGTATTTTTCCATTAAAAACTATTCTATGTCATAATTTTACACATTTATGAATAAAATACTGCACCTACAACACCTTTAACGTCACTATTTTAAATATAAAGGAGTTTCAACGCAAAAGGTGTTTAGTTTAAAGTAGCGACGTTGGAGGCTAAATTTATTATTTTCTTATCAAATATAATGGGGGGCTTTGCCCCCAACCCTCACCGGGCTTCACCTCTGGACCCCAGAGACGACACACCTAGTCTTACATAACTTGGCAGCTGCACCTACAACAACTGTGTTAATAATTGACTGACCCGACCCGAAAAAGTTGGGTCAGTCAACTTTTTAACACTGTATTTTTCCATTAAAAAACTATTCTAGGGCCTATGTCATAATTTTACACATTTATGAATAAAATACTGCTCCTACAACACCTGTAACGTCACATTTTAAATATACTAAAGGAGTTTCAACGCAAACGGGGTGTTTCGTTTAAAGTTCGACGTTCGAGGTTAAATTTATTATTTATTTTCTTATCTTTAATGGGGGCTTTGCCCTCAACCCCACCGGGGCTAAATGGCCCCTAGGCCTAAATGAAATGTGTTTCTTTTTATTATAATAATTGTAGGCTACTACTGTGTTTTTTAAGGGAGCAGAAGATTGGTAGTTAGTTCGGGAGCATTTGGCCCCAAATCGGGCATTCTCGTGCAAACCAGAGATGGCAATGCCTGGACCACCCTGGACCCTTCATAAGCGTGGAGCTCATGAGCGATCCACACAATTCCTCGGGTGCCGTCACCCGAAGAACACCTCGTCTAGCTCAAGAGGCCTCGCTATGGCAGCGGCACTACCCTGCGCCAGTGCCCGCCTCGCCGCAGGCAGCGAGGGCCAAAGGGTACCCGGGGAACCCGCGCTAGTAGCTTTGGGGTTCTAGTAGTATCTATTCCTACGCTTCTCCAAGACAGTCCTCTGTCACATCTCGTTGAGAGAAGACCACTAGCACATGGCAAGCTCCCTGCACCAACGTTGCATAGGCCTCCGGAGGCAAAGCAGCAGCACACGACACTCACCCTTTAGACTAGCAACTCCCCTCGCGAAGGATTTTTATTGAGGAACTCTTGACGCTTGACAAAAGAAAATCTGAAAAATCAAAAATTTTGATTTAAATCATTTCATCAAATAGGCCCTGGGCTAAATCATGATTTTTTTTTTACTAAGAAAAATCACCCCTGGAGCCAGTCCAGTGTTATTGTGGTTACCCATCGATCTTTGCGCCCACCAAATTCCATGTTTGTAATTACTGTAATGTTAAAAAAGGGCCGTTACAGAGAAAATGCCATTTAATAATATTATATTTTTGGAATCCTGTAAACAAACATTTTTGCGGGGCTTTTCCGCTTGCGATCTTTTTACGGCAGAAAATACGCAGCGTCATGATAAAGCTGGGGTAGTTATTTGTTGGATCTTGATGGTGAAAACGAGGAAATCACATTATTTTGCAGGTGGCTTGGCCAAACAGAGGGTTTAGGCCTAATTAGTAATTAAATACTAAGCACAAACGTTCGAGAGCATTTTGGGGCTCACTGGTCCCGAGGCTGACTGAGTCCTTCAATCATTGAATATTATTCAGCCAACCGAATAGTTTACGTATGTCTCTGGTGTTTGGGTTTGGTCTTTGGTTTGGTTTCTGCTAAAAGGCAGAAGTTTTTAACTTCTTACATTGTTGATGTTGTTACATGTTATCATAATGTGTTATTTAGTTGTAAGTGAAAAGAATGCCAAAATGCTGGACGAGAGTGAGAGTGAGAAAGAGATACCGGTAACATGGGGTGAATAGGAACTATGGGGTGAATAGGAACAAAACTTCCTCTAAATAATACTAAATTCGTAATTGCCGCTCTTTTTAAACGGCTCACATAAGGTTTTTTGTAGTTGGTACACTACATTTTGCAGTTCCCTCTAAAAATAGACTAAACTTGAAAACCGCAGCCTTTAAAATAAAAAATCAGCCTCAATGTTATGAAAAGCATTGGAAACTTTTAAGAGAGGTGAAAAAACTTTGTCATTTCTCTTTATCTGGGAAGAGTACATATCTTATAAATGTAGGACTCCATTATCAAGATATAATTTTTTAAATGTAATTTGTGTTCCTATTGACCCTGGCTAGGGTTAATAGGAACAGCTAGCATATCCTTAAATGTATTTTCAGGCATATTTATATCCCTGTTCCTATTGGCCACACATGGAGGTGAATAGGAACGCACATATAAAAAAAAAAAAAAATATAAATATTCATATACCTGTTAATGGTGGTTATATTATTTAAAGGAACCACATAGCTATAATTAAAAAATATCCCTGGTTTACTAGATTCATGTGAAATAACAAGAAGTTAACTTTCAAAATGTTCCTATAACCCCCTTACGGTACCTAAGTTTGTATTTAGTGTGAGTTAAAATTACGTTATGAAATGGCCATGTAGGTATGAAGGACCCTGAAATTTTGTGATGACTTTTTCATGAAATGAGGGTTTAAAAGAAATGTTTATTATAAGTGAAATACTTAAAGGCAATTTAATTATGCTGGGACTTTTCCCAATGATTGTGTTAAGTGTAGGTAAGCTCTAAAATATGACTAATTTGACATTTGGCATTGAAATCAAAAATTTCTGTTTTAACGATAGTTGGCACCAAGACAGTTAAAAATTATTAAAAAACACGCCTAGCTAATTCCAACTTTATAGGCCTAATATTTGTTCAATATAGGTGGAACCAGATAACCCGGGGGTCGTCAAAGGTCAAGCCAGAGAATGTATGCCAACTCAACAATTGCACACAATCCCTAATAAGTGGGTTTCGTCAATATTGTTATATTGATAGGTAGTATAAAACATATTTATTAATTAAACAAGATTTATGTGTGATTATAAAGTATAGCAAAATAGGTAGTTTTCCCAAATTTTTTTTTTGCCCTTTTTGGGAATGGCCATTTCAAAATTACCGCTTTTCGCTGCCAACACACTTGTTTTTTTGGCTAGGGCCTACGCTAGATTTTTTGCATACCGGACGTATGAAAAACTGTTTGGTTCACTTCAAAATATTCTTTTATTAATAGGCCTACTATTGTATCATGGCAAGCAATTCAAAAATTTGTAAACCGTGCCTTTTCAGAGGCACTCAAGAAGCGGTTGTTCTGCTTTATGAGCAAGAGCAGCGCCCGGGACGCTAGTATATTTGTTTCTTTACCGTTGGCCACTTGCGAGGGCATCAGCTGTGCGACCGCCACCTTAAACTGGTTCCACTATACGTGTTCATTTCAATGAAGGGTAGTGATTGCAGTGCTATTTTTATGACAAAATGATGCATGTGTTTATGTACGGTAGACCCTACTGAAAATGATTTTTTTTTATAAAGAAATGAGAACTTTTTATTTGCTATTTCCTCAGGGTCCCTATATGTATTTATATTATGTGTCAACGGGATGAAAATACAATAGGCCTAAATGAATGCATCCTACCTAACATATTAATTCATATTAATTAAAATCTATCCACAGGACCACGAAGCCTAAAGTAAAACTCCTTGATAATAGGCCTCTGCCAGAACAGCAGAAAGTATGGTGGCCCCAGTTGTGGTGCATTCGTACATCATGAACACCATGAAGCGAGACATCCCTTTGGGCCAAAGATCAGCCCGTTCTCAGGCTGAATTTTCAACAGCTTTGCCAACAACAAAAGTTCTGCCATTTACAGGCCAATCCAGTGATCTCTCTAGATCTGAGAGCCGCAATGCCAGCAGATCAACTTTTGCAGCGGGTATGCCTAAGCTTCAAATATAACTAACCTTGGCCAGTCTAGACTTAGGCCTATAGCCTACATTTTTCTATTTTTGTAGGCCTATTTATTTACACAAGTTTTGCTAGTGATGACAATTGAAACCACAGCCGTCTAGATGAGAATAAACTGCTTGCCGCGGCTACGGTTACTATTTTCCCGTGTTAAACTTATTAACTAACAAAATTAGAGCCTTGTCAGTTTGCCGCTAAGCTACATGGGTGGAACATTACTGAGCTGTAATAGTATATTATTAGTATTAGTAGTTTTAGGGTGCTTAACAGCTAAGATTATTCATGCCTCCAAGATAAAAATCATAATGTTAATGATACTTGCAAAGGGAAATTTGGAGGAAAATAGTAAAAAAAAGTTGTAATTTATAAGTGGAGGCCTGTAGGCTGTGTATGGCATGGATAATAATTTGTAAAATTTTAAAATTATAAGATAATTTTTCTACTTCATACAGAGGAATATACTCTAAAATAACGTAAAAGCGGTTTCTAATTATAATTACGGGTACTTTCCATGACACTGACAATTGAAAATGAACTACAGTCGGTAAGAACATTGTGCTACTGTTGCAAGCAGTCTATTTGCATGGTCACCCCCAGACGAATATGCATGGAACACTTGGGGTAGGTAAGCTCCAAAAACAAAAAAAATTACAATGTTGCCATGAACTGAAAGAAAGTCCTCATGTAGGCCTAAACCCGTAATAATGAGTAGGGTAGGCTAATAATTTTTGCTTGCGCTGTTTCAGGTACGATTCTGCCGATGAGTCTGAAACTTTTCTTGGTCTTCACGACTTGGGATCTGATTTTGGTGAAAGTGGAGCAAGCTTTATGTCCTGGTCCGATGTATGCATATTATGCTACTATTATAGGCTAAATCCTTTCATTTAATATGCAGACAATGTTGTTGCTCCAAGACACCTACACTGTCTGTAGGCTACTACCTATTTAATATTTATGCTTTTACTTGAGAGTTCAGTTATTACTAGGGAAACGCCAAAGTCGTTGTTAAACAGTGAGTGAGCCAAGTGTTGAGTACCCGGTAACATTCTCTTTCCTTTTTATTTACTACAATTCTGAAATAAAAAGTCCGCCCCAACCGGGAATCGAACCACGGATCTCCCACATTCAAGGTGGACGTCTTAACACTAGACCATCAGGTCGGGTACATTTAAACTCTGAATTGTAGTTGCATTATACATCTGAATGATGGAAAGTACTGCAACGAATATCTGCTGCCTTTGAACTGACCACCAAACATTAATTATAATGTCATTACCTTTACGCAGGTATGAGCGAGGGTTTATTTCTCGATTAGGTTGATCGGGAAAACACCCGTGGGTGTAATTGTTTTTATTTACTACAATTCAGAAATTTAAAAAAGTCCGCCCCCCACTGGGAATCGAACCATGGATCTCCCACATTCCAGGTGAACGTCTTAACCACTAGACCATCAGGACGGGTACATTTTAATCTCTGGATTGTAGTTGCATTATACATCTGAAGGATGGAACAGTACTGCAGCGAATATCTGCTGAACTTTGAATGTGGGAGATCCGTGGTTCGATTCCCGGTTGGGGCGACTTTTTTAATTTCTGAATGTAGTAAATAAAAACAATTACACCCACGGTGAGTGTTTCCGATCAACCAAACGAGAAATTCTCTTTCCTCACCTTATCTAAGGCTAACATTTACGTCATAATGCACCCCTCTAGCTAGCACTCTAGTTTGGATAGCAAGGCAGAAGAATGGCTAAAGAGGCCAACTTTGCACAAGAAGGGAAAAAAAAGCCTAGGGATGTGGGAGGAAAGACCAATGCTTTTCAGAAACCCGCCATGGTAGGAGGGTTAGTATGGACGGTACACAACCGTGCTGGACAGAATCAATTTAGGCCTAGACCTACAGAGAGAATACAAGCAAAACAATGACGAAATAAATAACACAAAATATACGTCAACACATCCGATAACGTACACAGCAAATACACGAGCCACTAAAGGACGGGAGGGCATGTGGCTGTGACGAAATAAGTCCTGGCGCAGGTAAAGGACAGTGGGCAAGGGTGGGGGGTTCGCCCACATCATGGAAGTATTCAACTGTGTCATCGTCCGTGTCATTGTCGTCGTCGTCGGGGGAGGGGGGGGAGATAGTCATAGGGAAGGGGAAAGTTCCCGACGACGACCGCCCGATCTCGCCTCTAGATTCGGAGAGTAATAACTACCCTCATTACTAGTGAGTTTGCGAGGTGGACTTTTTATCTTGAATCTCATTCATGATTAGAGACCCAGCTCTGGTATTCTACCCCGGGGCCAAAAAAGGGGAAATTTTAAAGAATTCAAAATAAATTACTTATAATTAATTTTATTGGAGTTTTTCATACAAACTCGGCCCCAAAACCCGGAGCAAAACATTTTGTACGGACTTGTCAAGTACTTCCATTGTATCTTTTTACATACCACATTTTACTTTGTTTAACTCAAACTAAAATAAGCCCTTTAAAAAAGTTTGTAGAGATGTTTTCTTTCTGTGGTAGGGTGTGGCCGATTTCGTCGCCATCTGCATTTGCTCTTCGGACTATAAAAAACCCAAAAAACCAGTCAGGATGGAAGCTGTTCGGAATCTGAAGTATCATTCTTAGTTTAAAATTAGAAAATATTCTCCCCGTTTTGATTTACTGTTTTTGAGTCTCGTGTAAACATTGGGGGGAAGATCTAGTTGTTTAATCTTTCATGTACTTTTCGGTATGATGCCATTAGCCGAATTACGTATGGGATTGTTTTTCCTTTTTTCTGTTTCCAACTTTTTGATTCAATGCAATTTCATTTATACTTGTAAATTTTTTTTTTCCATTAGTCTCGACGTTATGGCACATTGGGACGAAACGTCAATAGGGTAGTTTCTTGTTTTTTCTTGTAAATTATATTTAAAACCCGGTCTTTTGTATGTATATTTGGTCTGTTATAACTTTGCGGTCGAAATATAATTTGAAATCTTTGCTATCTAGTACTTTTCCCCGGTTTGTATTTGTAGTAAGGTGTTGTGTATAAAAGGGGTTGTATTTGATTGCTATTTTTTTGGGAAAAATTTAGCTATTTGGTTTTATGTCGTAGAGGTAATCCGTTGACTAGTGACGGGCACCCGGAATGAGTGTTCGTTGTTTCCCCTTACACACTTTTTTCTACTTTTGATTTTTACTGCGCATTTTGTTAATGTATTTTTTATAATTTTTTTTTGAAACTCTCGTTTTGAATAGCCAGCAAAAAAACCTTCGTTTCTCCAAATAGTTCCCCTTTGTTTAAACCACCTATTGTGCTTTAATATCTACTGCCCTTATTATTTTCTCTAATGTCTTTTGTGTAGGGTTTTTTTCTGGAGACGTAACTCTTTTGAAGCGCAGTTAGAGTTTCCCTTGAAATTGACTTTCTTAGCTAGATGAGTGGAGTTAATGATTTGTCAGCTAGCACCACAGCCCTATGAGTGTTTTGGGTTTGTTTTTGTAAAAAAATTTTTTCTTAAAATGTCTATTTTTTAAAATAATTTTGTTAGATCAATTAGGCCCTGTCCTCCTTGTTTCTTGAAGTGTCAATCTCTCTTTGCTGATTTAGGAGATGCTTCTGTGTTTAGTAAGTGTAGTACGATTTAATTTTTCCACGCGTGGAGTCTGCGTGTCCATTTAATGTTTGAATGAATATGTCATTACGGGTATGCATATGTATTTTTTGCTGTATCTTGCTTTTACCGTTTTAGTTGCGTCTTGAGGATAGTTTTTAGTCCTTTTTGTATTTTTATAAATTTTTTTTCATTATTTTATTTTAAAATTCTGGCAGCTTGGAGAATCCTAAATATTTGTATACTTCGTTATCATCCATTACCCAACCCTTTTTCCATCTTTGCGGGAAACTCTTCTGCCTGTGTAAAACCTTACCCTTTTCGATAGTAGGTTTTTACACTTTGTCTACTCCAAACCCCTCAGATATTTTGACTAAATTCAAATTATATTGATTAAATGTTTAGTTGAACAAAATTTGATGCTATAACTTTAGATCATCCTGAAGAATAGGTGAGAAATTGTGGAATCCATTTTATTGTCCTTTTTTTTAAAAAATCCGTATGGATTCGTTAAGATATGTACGGGGGTTTAAGACAGAAAAAAACCAAAAATGCGCTAAATAAAGCCCCTTGGAAATGCCACGTTTAATTTGGGTTGGATCTGTAGTTATTGCTGGTTTTTAATTTTTAGTTTTAGTTTTGTTCCCAGTCTTCTTTACGTCTTAAAAAATTTTACATTACGGGTTGATTTTAATATTTGTAAAATCTGAATAAGCCTGGTGGGGTGTTGATCAAATTTTCTTGTAGTTATTTCTAAATATGGTTGGGGAAACACTCCCGTAGGTGTATTGTTTTTATTAATACACCCCAAAAATGAAAAAAGTCCGCCCGACCGGGGACCGCCACGGATCTCCCGCATTCCAGACAGGCGTCTTACCCCAGACCACCGGGACGGGTACATTTTAACTTAAATTGTATTGCATTAACCTGAATGGATGGAACAGCACTGCAACGAATATCTGCTGCCTTTAAAACGTCCCCCAAACATTAATTATAATGTCTTCCCTTTACGCGGGTAGACGAGGGTTTATTTCAAATTTAGTGGGGAAAACAATGTTTTTTACTGAATTTTCCTTTTTTTATTGTGTGCCTGGTCATTACAGTAGAGTCGTAATATTTTGTTCTTTACACCCTGCGATTTCTTAAGCTCCTTTTTTTTCCTGGGCCATAATTGTTTCTTCGCAATGCTTATATACTTTATTTGTTAGCAGAAGTCAATATTTATATATATTTGGTAGACAGTAATTGGCCGATTTTTATTTGGGTTCTTCGTGTTTTATCTTTCGTTTGAAAATTTTTACTCCTTCAGTAAGAATTCGGGTATTTTGAGACTTTTCTATTTGATTGTGAGTAGTATTGAATTTCAAACCCAAAAAATTTTAAAATATTATCATTACCGGTGCTTTCCAGCTATGGGTAGCCCGATGTCGACTTAATTTCATAAACAGTTATCCCTTCAAATCTCTCTCATTAACACGCTCCCCTAGCTCTTTCGCTTGAATCCATTGTGCATCCTGGTTGTTGCTACCGGGGTTTCCCCCATATTCCTGCCCAAAACTCTTCTATCTCCGCTTATTTGGGTGTTCCTTTCCTGTTATTTCTTCGGTACTAAAAATTTTTTGGAAAAAACTTTTTTTTCCTTTTTTCTTTAACATTCGGTTTTTTCTTTTCAAAGCTACATTCTCTTAATTTTTTTAAATTTTCTTAGCAAGAGCACTACTTTTTTTTTAAAGTTTTATCCAAATATTGTGAATGAATTTGTTCAGTGTTTATGTTTTGTGTGAAAACCCTTTATTTTTCAAATATATTTTTTGGGAGTAAGTACCCTTTTTAGATCGATTACCCATTCCAAAAGTTCCAATCACCGATATCTTTCCCAAATCATCGATTCTCCCAAATTTGTCGCTGTTCCCTTTCGGAATTTTTTCTCGTTTTTTCTTTGAAGAGGTAGCAGATTTTTTCCTTTAAACCCAAGTATTAATCCCGTACAGTGCACGTAAAAATTTCGCCATGAACTCTGCAAATGATGTTCGTTTGTTGTTGTGATAAAATATGTGTGTTCATTTGTGTACCCCCTGTCTTTATTTCCTTTTAATGCTTGGGGTTTTGGTATGTTGGTCTTTTGTTGGTTCTACGTGCGCAAACTCTGACAGGCTGTTGCAAAAGCAAAACTAGGATTTCTTTAGTGGGGAAAAGTAGGGGATTTTCTAATGCGTTATTCATATCTCCCCTTTTGTTTTTATCGTCATCGTTCTGGTGTCTTACTTCTTTAATGGTTTTGGGTTTCTAGGGTTCTGGACGTTCTGGTAGGTCTGGTTGTTCTGGGAGGTCCGGCGTTCTGGTAGGTCTGGATTCGGTTGTTGGACGTCTGGTTGGTCTGGAATTTCTGGGATAATGGTAAATTTGGAAATTTAGCGGGTTTGGGATTACAGGTAATTTTGGGAAGTTTAGTAGTTCTGGTATCAAATGGTCTTTTTCTTCGCGTCCTCTGTCGATTAGCGCCGAAACATCTTGAGTGTTGTAGTTCGTTTTCACTTGCGTCTTATTCTAGTTTAATAGTTTCTGGTAAAATTTTATTTTTAACTATAATTTTTCTTGGTCGGCTATTCTCTGCGCACTTACTTTAAAAAGGATATTCACTAAAATCCTAGGAGCTTTGCGATAAACCATTTAAAAAAGTCTCAAAATTTCCCTATAAAACTTCGCATCAACACCATGTTCATATCTTTTGTCCATTTGACGCTGCCCCTTTTTCCAGCTTTGGTGGTCGGGAAATGAATTCACCCCCAAAAAAAGTCCATTGTCTGTTTTTCCCTACTTTTCCCTTTTTCTAGATAAATTATTTACTATCCTGCAAAGTCACACATTATTTGTTTTTTGTTTATAAAACAATGCACTTAAAAAAAATTAAAAAAATTTTCTCAATGTCATCAATTCAGGGCGGTGATGAGGTCTTTGTTCTAACCCCCGTGCTTTTTTTGTTTTTAAAATCTTTTCTTATTTGACGAATTAAGAAGACTTAACTTCTCGATTTTGCAAAATAATTAAGGGGGGCTTTCTTTAAAAAACTAAAATTATACTATTTTTGAAAATTACCTCGAAATTAAAATAAAGCCTCTAAAGGGAATTATGCCTACCCTAATGTAAAAAATTAAAAAAATTTAACTGTTTTTAAGTTATTTAAGCCTAGGTCTAGACAACGATATTAAAATACAAAAAATGGTATAAATATAAAAACTAATATTCCTTCAATGTCACTTTAGTACTCACTAGTAGACAAGAGATGGAAATTTGAGATGGAATGCTTGTATTTCAGCGGCAATAGAAAAATTTTAAACCCGCAATTATCTCGAACTTGACTGCCCTTTTAACCCCCAAAAATGTTGGGGTTATTATTTTACTGGAAAACGCTTAAATCCCGCCGCGTTTTTGGATGACGTAATATTGGTTGCTTGAGCTGCCATTTTGTTATGCGGATTTTCTGTTGTTCTGTGAAAAAATTATTACTAAGTCGAAGATTTTTTTTAAAATTAAATTAAATAAAATTAAAAATTTTCTTTTAATTTTTTTATTAAAACGTAATTTAAAAAAAGAAAAAAATGTAAAAAATTTCGATTTTTATAAAAATAATTTTCGATGCGCTCAAATTTTACCGAATATAATTTATAAAATTAAAATGCTGTGAAAAAATCTTACAATAGGATAAAGCAGTAGTTTTTTTTGGGTGAGCGTAGCGAGCGTAGCGAGCGAAGCAGCGAAGCGAAAATTCCATTTCACTACACTGGGAGAAAAAAAAGCCGGAAGGTTTTTTTTGGTTCTTTTGTTCGTATTTTGGTGTGTTTGTTAACACGATTCCGGCTAAACCCATACTCCGATTGCAATGAAATTTTATGGGACTTCGAAATTCTGAAATTAGAACGCCACGTTTTTGAGCGCAAACGGGAAATTTTTCACATAAAAAAACGCAATTTTACATTTTTTTTTTTTTTAAATTTCTTCGACTTATAACACCCACAGCTTTTCCCTTGTAAGATTTTTTCACAGAACTTTAATTTTTTGAATTAAATATTCGGGAAATTTGAGCTAAAACGAAAAATTTTTTCTCATGAAATCAAAATTTTTTTTTTTTTCTTTTTTTAAAAAAAATTCTTTGACTTTTAACACCTTTCTGTTTATCCTATTTTAAAAGTGTTTTTACAAAAACCTTTTTTATGAATTAAAATATTCGTGTTAAATTGAGCGGGAACGAATAAATATTTCTTTGAAATTGCAATTTTACGATTTTTTCTTTTTAAAAAAATTACGATTATATTAAAAAATTTAAGTTAATTTTTTTTTTTTTATTTAATTATAAAAATTAGGTTTAAATTTTTTTTATAATTTTAAATTTTTTTAAAAAAAAACTTCGCTTTGTAAGTTTTTTCCCAAACAACAGAAAATCCGGTAACACAGGGGTCTCAAGCACCATATACGCTAAAACCAAAACGCGGCGGGACTTAAGCGTTTTCCTAGTAATCAAAGAATTGTTTTTAAAAAGAAAAAAACTGAAAAATTTCGATTTTCATGAGAAATAGTTTTTCGATTTTGGCTAAATTTTAAAGAATATCTTAATCATGAAATTAAGGTTCGTGAAAAAATCATTAAATCGGTTAAGAGAGGTGTTTAAGTCGAGAAATTTTTAAAAAAACGAAAAAAAAAAAGTTTTAAATTTGGAATTTTTTGAAAAAAAAATTTTGATTGCGCTCAAAAAGGGATTCTAGCAGAGATTTCGAAGGGGTCCAAAAAAATTTACACAATTTGGGGTACGGGTTTTGCCCGGAAACGGGTTAAAAAAACCACAATAATCAAACAGAAAAAAAAAAAAAAAAAAAAGAAAAAAAAAAGGTTTTTTTTCCCGGTTTTTGAATGGAATCTTCGCTCGCTCGCTGCTCCCTCCAAATTTTATTATTTTATTGGATGTATTTTTACAAAACTCGGTTTTTTATTTATTTTATTTTTTATTATTACATTATTATTATTTATTATTATTATTAGGCCCCCATTATTATTATTATTATTATTATTATTATAAACTGCGTTTTGATCTCGAGAGCAAAAGAAATCACAAGTTTTTTTTACCATGCTTGACAAAAAAGTCTACTTAGAATGTGTTTGTTTTAGGAAATTTATAATGACACTACTAAAAAACTTCAAGATATGTATGATGGTTTGGAAAAATTTCTCTACGATGAAGCAGAATTTCCGCCAAATGCAAGCAAAGATTTACTGGAGGAATGCCTTGTATGGAAAGAAACTTTTCCATATAAACGGTAAGAGGTGGTAAAATAAAAATATGATTTTGACTGTTCTGTGTTACAATACATTGTGCAATTAATTCTGACGAGTGAACAAGGCTGGATTGAGCCTAAACATTACGTCATTTTGTCATGTGAATATTTGTGTCTAAACAACAACATATCTGTCTAATAGTAACACGAGAGGCGACGTGAGCAACTTTGGCGAACCTCATATTCCTTTGAGTGGGATCGTCTAATAAATCAGTTTTTTTACTTCTTTCTTTTTGTTTTTCTATTTAATGATTCTTTTTTTCTTCCTTTTCTTTTCTTTTTTCTTGTTTTCTTTTTTTTCCACCACTTTTTTATATTTGATTCATTAATTGATTGCATTTAATATCCTTTTTGATTTGATTTTTATATGTACATATTTTTTTTAAACTTTAAATGCACTGTTGTTGTAATATTACTATTTCAAATATTTACTTTACTGTAGTTCATTGTTGTGTCTGAATCTAGGCCTAGGGTCAAGTGGGGTAAATATGAGACAGCAAAAAAGTGGGGTTAAAATAAGACAGGGCTTAAATGGGGTTTAAATAAATGTAATTTTACTGAACAACAATTGTATAATGTAGTACATTACTTCAACTTTGTTATCACAACTTTGTTTTCTTTAAACTTTAAATTTGATGTATACAAAATAAATTCCTTGTAAGACAGTGCATTTTCCCCTAAAAAACTTTAGAATGACATCAAGAAACTTTTGAGTTGGTAACCATAGCAACCATTATGTTGGTAAACCTGAATTCTATTTTCTAAGACAAGGTACCAACTAACTAAATGTAAAAGACAGAATTTGTTTTTGTTTGACTAGAATTTGTATAGAGGGCAGTGAACTGCTGGGGCTAAAATAAGACAGGCTTTGGGGCTAAAATGAGACAGTGCATGGGGCTAAAATGAGACAGCATTTGGAGGGAAAGGGAGCTACCTGTTGATCATCTCATGTAAGTATATGTTTATTATCTTATTATATGCCTACTTTGTACCACCCCCAAAAAGTAGCAAGGGTTGTGAGGCCTAAGGTTACTTCGATTAGGGCTCGGAAAATAATTAATCTGACAAAGAAGTGTGTTCGCAAGCGAAAGAGTAAGAAGAAAACTGATGACGAGTCTTCTGCTGAAGATGCGGTTTGTTTGCCAAGTGACAGCAGTGAGGATGACACTAATGAAGATAAACGTGAAGTTACCCATGTAGGCCTACCTAATGAACCCATGAATGCTAAAATCAGTGTTGCTGATCATGTCATTGTGACCTATGAAAGAGAGATTTTTCCTGGAATAGTAAACATGATCAAGGGGTCAACATATGACATTAGAACAACTTGGCCATGAGTGGACACAACTGAAAGTGGCCAGACAAAGACGACATACTTTCATATCACATTAGTGACATTAAACAAGTCATCAAAGCACCTATGTTGTTAAATACAAGAGGTGTATGTATATTCAGTACCAGAAGTTGCAGCTTACCGTAAGCTGTAAGCTTCACGTTTCTTTACCATATATTATTAAGCATAGGGAGCCTATTGTATGCTCATGTATAAATATTTCTTAGCACAAAGGTTATTATAAATATAATACTATTTTCATGTTAACACATAAGTGACAGTTAATGGTTAGGCTACTTAGGCCGTACATTGGGCAAAAAGTGCAAAGTAAAATTTAACGATAGACTAATCGAATTGCATAGGACTATACAAAGCCATGTAGTTTCCATGAAAATGTCTAGATTGTTGTGTATTTACTATCATTTTTTCTGCATTTAACAGGGTATTTTTTTATATTATTTATTAAATATATTTGTTCTTAACCATGTCTTTCGTTGCGTCATACAACATCGCTTTGTTTTAATTGTATTGTAAAGAGCAAATTAATATAAATCCATGAAACCAAGTTGTACTTGTCTCAAAATTGACCAATCTGTCTTATTCTAGCCCCATCCAAACCATTTTCCCATCCCATATGCTATTTAAATGCATGTCTTATTTTAGCCCCATTGGTGTCTCACTATAGCCCCAATTGCGGGGCTAACATGAGACACACAATTTTCCATTTTCTGGGAAATGTATGGTAATTTTTCCACTATTTGCATGCGAAAATTGAAAGAACATGATGATTTAATGTTAAAAAGTACCCTGAGAGTAACTAATTAATTTCAAAAGTGTACAAATCAAGAAAAAGTTTACTTTGTTGTCTCATTAATACCCCACTTGACCCTATGTAATTAGATTTATTTAGTTGTCCTTTGTAAATCAGTTTCACAACTGAATAGGATAGACATTAAATAACTAGGAAAACGCTTAAGTCCCGCCAGGGGCGTAACTAGGGTACTAATATTGCCCGGGTAAGATGCGGTGGAAGAGACTTCAAGGAAAGTAGCAGGGGGGCTTGGGGGGCGAGCCCCCAACTACAGCGCCGCAGGCGATTTTTTGAAAATTTGGGTTTTTAGAGTGATTTCTGAGCGTTTCAGATAAATTACCGGACTGAATGCAAAAGTGAAATAATTTCGTTTATGTAGTGCAAAAAACAGAAAACACCCAAATCTTCGATGTCAGTAGAGGGTTCTGGGACAAACAAATAGTCAGTCTTTTTACTTACCAAATAATTAACAAATCGTTAAAATCAAACCTTGAAAAATAATTTTTAATTTTTAACAACTTTAGTAGGCGAAGATTAATATTTCATCTAGGATAAGTTATAGTTTAACTTTAATTTATTGTTATTATCAAAACAAACTAAACGTATACTTTGAATGAAAATGAAATAATTTAAAGTACTTACAAATAAATATACATATTACTATAAGGTAGGCCTACAAGATAAGCCATGCTTGCCTTGAACACTCAAAAATGTTGTTGATGAAAAAAATGTATAGTTATAGTGATGATGAATTAAAATGCATGGTCTGACTTACGTTCTGATGACGTTCTGAGTCTGATTTAGTTAGTTAGTTATTAGGGTTTAACCCTTGGTTAACCACCTGGGGTCAATGCGGCCCCCAGTCAACATTTATTGCTTAGCCATGAGCGCATCTATGGGCGTGGCGTACTGTGAGTCTCAGTACCTTCAAGTTACATCTAACCAATGAAAATTCAGTTGGAGCCCGGTCTCCATGTGTTACGTATTACTCTCCACGAACCTCGCGGGGATTCAAAGGACCCCAGGTGGCTACTTACGTACTACATTTTCAAGTGTTTTTACATAGGCAAAACTTTTATCAATGTATTTCACCCTCACCAAATAACCATATTTTTCATTTGATAGATATGAACTTATATACACTTATCTAAGTAAATTATACATATATATAATATAAAAAAAATCATACATATAAATATGAATGAAAAAGGTCAATTCAAGTGAGGGGGAGAGGGGGGGGGATTGGTCAAAATTTCAACAAAGTAAACAAAAAAGGGAAAACTTTTTGTGACATCGAATCAATCATACATTAAACATCATTGGTAAAAAAAAAATTTTTTAAAAAAGTTCAAAAATGGACTCAAATTTGACAAAATTGACAAAATTGCATTTTTTCAGTTTTTTTCAAAAAAATTTCAAGTGGAAAAAAAACTATAATTTTCGCGAATTTTAACTCTTGAAATACTAAGTGGTCATCAGAAAGGTTCAAACATTAATTCCTGACGAATAGTAGGTTCCAAAATCTGAAACCTGGCAAACATAAGGGCTTGAATGATGGGGTCCTGACGCGCCCCAGGTGGTTAGTTATACTTCTCAGAAACAGGTGGTTAACCAAGGGTTAAGGGCACACAACACTAAGGTTATTAGTGGGTGTGTGTGTGTGATGTGATGTGTGTGATGTGTTTTAGAGTGTGTGAATTAGGAATAAACGTAGGAACACATGTAGATTCAAACGAGATTTCCGGTTTGTTTGCGATTTCTCCTTGTTCTTGTACTTTTGTTGTCCTATCTTGAGTTTCATCGTGGCGATTATTTTGAGACTGTAGTAAACTTTGCACATGATTTTTTAATAACAAATGAGTCTAGAAAACTTTGAGTTTTTTGTCTCTTCATGTTTATCTTTTATGCACTATAAAAAAGTGGACACAAATCACACATTAACATATTAACAAAAACCGAAAAGCGCAAAAAAAGTCGTAGGACCTACTTGTTTTAATCACTATATTGCATGTTTAGTTTGTAGCACTCGTGATTGTACGTAACCTTACTAATGGGAAAAAACTGCGCTAACAACACAATTAAAATTGAACATCCACAAACTGTAGTATTTCAATACGTAGCCATGAGCCCACACACGTAAAGTATTTCACAAAACAGTCACTTAATTCACATACGTGGAAACAAATAATTCGATATGAAACACTCACTGTTGAACATCTACATAATGTAGCTAGACTTCCGACACTGTCAATCCTTGTAAGGTCAAGACAAGACTGAAACGAAGCGAAAATGAGCAAAATAACGGTCGTCAACCCCATATTGTCAAGTGAGTGTCTGTATTTCCAGGAATCGAGCTTGTTTGAGATGAATGGCATGCACTGACCATTGACCAATCCACCCCCTCCTCCCCCGCCCCCATGACACCTGCACACCACGTGCGATCCTATATTACCTCCAGACACCAACCCTTCGCTTTTGAGTTGTCGAGAACAAACAAAAAGTCCTCGGTTGATTTTTTGCGACATTTTTGCGGTTGGTCCTGGTGAAATATTGTAATCATTGTATTGTAGGCTAGTTACTTAGGGAATTTTTACCCGGGTATTTACCCGGGTTACCGATGCCTAGTTACGCCGGTGGTCCCGCCGCGTTGTTGGATGAGCGTAATTGGTGCATTGAGCTGCATGCCGTTACGCGGATTTTCTGTTGTTCTGTGAAAAAATCATTACTTAGTCGAAGATTTTTTTTAAATTAAATTAAATTAAATTAAAAATTAACTTAATTTTTTTAATAAATCGCAATTTTTACGTAATTTAAAAAAAAAATCGTAAAATTGCAATTTTCATAAGAAATAATTATTCGATTGCGCTCAAATTTTACACGAGTATATTAATTCATAAAATTAAGGTTCTTAAAAAAAATCATTACAATAGGATAAAGCATGTAGGTGTTATAAGTCAAAGAATTGTTTTAAAAAGAAAAAACCCGTAAAATTTTGATTTTTATGAGAAATAATTTTTCGATTACGCTCAAATTTCACACGAATATCTTAATTCATAAAATTAAGGTTCTGTGAAAAAATCATTACAATCGGATAAAGCATGTAGGTGTTATAAGTCGAAGAAATTTTTTAAAAATCGAAAAAAATCGTAAAATTGCGTTTTTTATGTGAAAAAATTTCCCGATTGCGCTCAAAAACGTGGCAGTTCTAAGTTCAGAGATTTCGAAGGTCTCCATAAAATTTCATTGCAATTGGAGTATCGGTTTAGCCGGAATCGTGTTAACAAACACACAAAAATACAGAAAAAAAAAAAAAAAAAAAAACATTCCGGATTTTTTTCTCCAGTGTAGTGAAATGGAATCTTCGCTTCGCTCGCTACGCTCATCCAATAATAATAATCATCAAAACTCATTTCCAACAATTTTTATTATTATTATTATTATTATTTATTCAACAAGTTAAGATACATGGTAAACTTAAAATGTTGAAGAGAATCAGAGAGGGCATAGCCCCATAGCAAGTTATGCCTGATTCCCTTCATTACGACTAAATAAAAATAAAATCACAGGTTGAGTGGTGTTCTTCACACCGATATCTAGGGCACAAAACTATTTTTTGCCAAGATTGCCAGGCTCAGCGTTTCTTCATCATCATCTTCATCGTCATCTTCATCCTGCATCTGCTTCTCCACTAATTTTCTCCACTCTTTCTTGTCTTCCCACAGCTTCAATTCCGTCACCTGGTTCCACGATTCACCTCTCTCTTCAACGTCTCCTTCGATCAATCTTCCCCATCTTTCTCTCGGTCTTCCTACTTTTCTTTTACCTTCCTCTCCTGCTTCAAAGTCTCGTCTTGGGATCCTATCCATTTCCATCCTCTTCATATGACCAAACCATCTTAAACGTTCCCTTCCTAATTTAAACCTCAATTTCTCCAGACCTAATTCCTTTCTTATAACGTCGCTTCTAATCCTGTCCAGTTTTGTAACTCCCTTGATACTTCTTAAAAACTTCATCTCTTCTGCTTCCAACTGACTCTTCCTTTGATCCAACTGTCCAAGTTACTGTACCGTAAGTAAGTATAGGTATGAAGTATGCTTTATAGAAAAGAACTTTGCATCTCTGTGGAAACGGCTTGTTCCAAAGCAGCTTTCGCACCAGTTGATAAAATCCTTCGGCTTTTTGTACCCTAGCTGTTACT
>JAMZAV010011913.1:0-18865 GCA_024449915.1 Sweltsa coloradensis
CGTTGTTTTTTCACTTCCCCCTTTAGTTAGGGCGGTTCGAGGCAATTTTTGTCTCCTGACATTTTTCGCTGGAGGCAGTAGTTTTTTAGATATCGACGGCGGAAAAGGTTTGGACATTTATCGTTTTTTCGAGGGGGACAAAAAATATGAAAACTTTGACCGGATCAAAACCCTCCCCTTACAGAAGTCACAATTTTAAGTCGTTTTTCAGTTGACATTTCCCTTAAATCAACGGTTCGAGCACCGTCACATGTACAATTACAAACATAGTACGTACATAGCATACATACAAACAACATACGGTGATGAGATTTTGGGACGTATCTTTTCTACTGGTACCGATTGCGTTTGCAAAATTTTAAAACACGGCGTCGCGACGCAATCTTTTTTTCACCAGTTTAGTGTTTGGGAATTTTTTTATGCCACTTCCGTCCTCTGTAGGGTCCCAGGTTCTGGTACCGTATAGAAGCACAACCTGCACGTCTTTCTCAAAGTATCTTTGGTTCCGGGCGTCGCCGTCGGTTTTTTACTATTGACCTAACGGATTTCTTCATAATGTAATAATAAAAAGTCATAACTATTTACCTGATCTCTTTTGTTGCTTGGGGAAACACAAATTGCCAGAGCTCGCCTTTAGTTAAGGGACGTAAAATATTTCCCTACTTAGCCAAACCACCAGTAGGTCGCGAGTAGGAATTTGATGGCCCACAAAGGGATATAAAAATAGTATTTTTTGGTGTTATACAGGTTGTACTCAATACAAAATGACAAATATTTACATAAACGTCTTACAATTATAATAGTATTCACCCAATCTCACTACTCTTAGACTTCGAAGTCCCTCAGTGGATTATTTTCGATTTCGTCTTCTTCTTCATGCTTCTCTTCTTCAACATCTTCATAATCTTCATTAGTTTCAAAGTAAAAAACTTCAAGGTCCATATCCGATATGTCTTCTTGGCTGGAAACGCTCTCGTCGTTGTTTGACTGTGAATAATAAAACAAAGATAATTATCACGACTTAATAAAGGGACAATTAGTTAATTAACATGATATAAAAACACTATTCCTACTCACATTCCCAGTTGAGCGTTTTACTGTCGACATGGAATAGATGCTTAAAGAATCCTCCTCTTCTTGATTGTTTAAAGATTCAACGACGTTACGTCCTGGGATGGTATTCATATTATGCCTACTTACTTAGGCCAAACTAAAATATATGAAAAAGTTTAACTCTTTAGACTTTCAAAGATCATTAATTATTATACATAAGAAAAAAACACAGACGAATTGAATTTAATGCCACTGCAGCCTCAACTCTAGCCACCATAGGACTTGCCTGGTCCGAGTCGGAGAGAACACCGATGCTCCTAAAAAAAAACTCCTCTTTATGTAGGCGATGGTCGGCTGAGATTTCTGTACAAATGCTTCTGATATGCTACTACTGTAATAAACCCACTGTATCAGCCTTCTACAAGAAATGTAATCAAATCAACTTATAATATAATATATTTATGTAATTAAAAACAATGTAATAATATAAAGTAATAAACCCACTGTATCACTCTTCTACAAGAAATTTATAGCTTAGTGAAGAAATCGCAGCGGCTGTGGCTTAGTTAGGAAATCTGGGCCAGCTGCTAAAATATCAACTTGTAATATGATATATTTATGTAATTAAATACATAATGTAATAATATAAAGTAATAAACCGGTTCGAGCCCCGGCACACGCCGTATATCTCTTAAACTGTGGGGGCGTGTTTTACGCAAATTGTTTGCGTCCACGGTCAAAGGCAGTCGTCGCGACGCCTTGTGGGTACTTTTCTAAAGCGTCTTGACGCGATGCTTCGGATGTGACTAAATTCGTTTGCGTATCCATCGTATTTCTCGAGAATTTGACCAAAAACCGGTAAAGTCTATGCGTTCGGATAGAATAAACCATTCTAAGAGTTTTCTTCAAAATAAACTTTTCTCTAGGATCCACTTTAGTAGGTAACATATAGGCTACTTATAAAATGGATTCTCAGTGTTACATTTTAACAATATTATTATTGACATATTTTTATAGGAATGTTGTATACAAACTTGTACTATAAAATAACTTTAATAGAGCTGAAAAAAGGTAATATCCTAGTTGACCTAGGTGTAAAATATTGTGATGTTGATTTTGTAAGATGGGATAGATGTATCATTCTGGGTTTATCTAGTAATTATTAACAGACATTTTAACAACTTGACATTAAAAATAAACTAAATAGGCTTACTTGGAACCTCCCAATCAATGTCAACTGCTCACTTGCCAACTAACAAAGAGAATAAATGTGCACTCATCACCTCCATATAGGCCTAACTAGAAATGATCTGGTTATAATATGCAAGCACTCACGTTGGGGGCCTGGTATATCCGTCCGCCTGGATATCCGTCCGCATCTTGTTATAACAGGCACATCCTCATCGGAAATAGAATTTGAATTACAGATAAGTGGCCAAACTACAACACCTCGACAAGAAAAAACAAATCCATCACTTGCAGTGTACGACAGTGCTGGCCTCTCTTCACCACAGCTTACAAATACTTGCAGTGTAAGTACTTTCTGGACATATTATTTATTTACCCAACATTATACTGTGGATACCTACATGTGAATTTGTAGCTGAAGTTAACAGATGGAGGGGAGTCTCACAGCAGAATTAAAATCCAGTTTTTTACTTAACCATCATCAAGCACCACACAAATGTTGATACTGGTACTAATAGTAATGGTATAACCATGTGCTATACATGGGTCAAAATCATATTACAAGACAACCAGTGTTTTTTAATAGCAATTTTATTTAAACTCTCAATAAATATTGTATTGGAATAGTATTGTTGACAAATCAAATTGGCCCAAAAAACTAAAATTCTGTCACAGCACTAAACACCGTTGTTAAACACACACTTAATATGTGGTAGGCCTAATGTTTGCAACGATCTGGTAGCCCACCAAATTGAAACATAAACAAGGGTGCTAATAACGTTTCTTTTACTTACAAGTTGGACCGATCTGATTAATTTTCTTGCCCTATGTGGCTTGTGGTTATACATGATGACTATTTGAGATTTTAATGGCACTGTCCTCGATTTCTGTTAATGAATGCAAGTGCAACTCTGAGTGTATATATAATAATAGTGCAAAAAAATTAGATTTTCAAACTGTGATTATCCCACGGTTTAAATTTTGACCCATATAGGCTATACTTATAATATACAAATTGAATGGCACCCACGATAAAGATGTTGGTCTAAACTATTCCTAGTCTAGTCCGTTGGGCTTTACATATTCCGCACGGTAGGCGCTGGCGGAGTTGATGTACTTACGTTCTTCTCTGATCTGGCCCCAACGCCTCACAAGAGACGGCCAATGGTAGTCGAGTTTTTTGTTCGTCCGGAATTTGTTTCGGATTTCTATCGGTATATCTGCAACACATGGACACTATTAGAGGTGGACCAATGGCTAACACATTCAGATATGACAACTTACACAATATCAACATGTTGGTCTGTGAACTTGAATGTCAACTATAATTTCACATTGAGAGTTGCCGTGCACCCATGTTGACAATTATCCGTTATTCCATATCCAAGAATGATTCCTTATTCAACTTTATTTCAATCGAGTCGATTAATTCTTTCTCCTGATTCACTTAAGACACTCTTTAGTAACTTGGTAAATTTGAATTGAAATATTTTGTGCAAACTTACTTTCAAATTAACTTTGTTTAGCCTATATAGAAAACCAACTTATAAAGCCTTTACTACATACTAAAAGTAAACAAAGTTAATTTGTTCACTGGTGAACTGAGCACACTTTGTAAGTGTCTGATTACTTGAAAAATAAATATAAATACATCTGTATTTATTCTACCCACTCGTTAACATGACTGATTATCGGTGGGAGACTTTAAATTTAAAGCAGTCCAAGTTAGCCCTGTAGGCGCCGACACCATCGACGCGCAAACAATGACCAACTAGAGACCGGCACATTCAAGTATGAAACACTGAACAATCTAGCTGGACACGATTCCACCCGCAAGCGGCACCAGAATCAACAAGGCTAATTTGGAACAACCTTGGAATGTATTATGTGCCTCGTTGCTAGGACAGCTTCAAAGTCACCGTTTACAAATTCCTAAGCCAAGATATGATGGAGGTTAGTCAATATCCGGAGTTAAAAGACTTCTGCCTGAAACGGGATTTAAACCCGGGACCTTTTGCATTGGAAGCGGAACACTAATCACAAGACCAAGAAACCACTGACTTTCTCCTCTGTCCATGAGGAGCCCATGGAGAGTGTGGGGCTCCTCCACCCCCTCCACTTTGATCCTCCCGTCCAGCTTCCTGGTCACGACGGGGCCGACCTCGTTGAGATTTACAAGCTCGCCGTTTTCCCTGGACAGAAACATGCAATTTTTGTTAAGTGCCTTTTTCTCACAGTGTACAACACAAGATACTTATCAGAGATAACACAGATTCTTACTAACCAACTTGTTTTTACCGACTAGGAAAACACTAAAGTCCCGTCGCGTTGTTGAGCGAGCACCGGTACGTGCAACACGACCCGAGTACGACTTTCCCATAATGTTACATACCAATAAGTCTTTAAGAGTGCGCAATAGCTTGGTGGGACAAGAAATCTCAGAGGGGACTGAGGAAGACGGGAAGTATAAGAGGCAGGCTAGAAATAGACGAAGAGAGACTTGTTTAGACAGAGATAACGAGATAACTGGTTTTTAGCTCCACCCCACGGCTGAGATAAGGAGTCCGACTCGGTCGGTGTGCGGCTCGGGCTAGCTGGACACTGGATTTCGTTTTGCGATTGAATTAAATACCGAAACGAATAACATGGGACATGTAGATCGTAACATTCAAATGACAAATTGACTCATTATTTTGATTATTGGTTGACGTTTCCGCGCATGTTGATTTTTATTTCGACAATAAGTTACCAAAGTTCATTGCAAGCTTAGTTGATTATAGTGAAAAATTAGTAATACTTACTATGTTAGTGTTGTGTGTAATTGTTATTGATGTCTTTATGCTTCGATTTGTTTCAATAATAGCACTTTTTATTTTTATTTTGTCGCTAAAGCATGAGGCCAACACAAACAAACAAACATTAGACATTATAACCGGGTTTTGTAAACACTTTTAATGCCGCGTAGTTAATTATGCCTTTTGCCATACGATTTGATTCAAAGTTTTGATTGGCATTAGAACATAGAATTTTTCTTTAAAAGTAGTACACTATCCTAAGTGAATCTCCTAATAATGTGTTTTCTATGCCGTGGATTGACTTCGTTTTATTCGTCTTCGCCTTGATTGTAGATTTTAGATTTTAGAAGAGTTCTCATTTATTTGTGAACATTCATAATCCCTGTAGCTTTTCATAAAAAATATATTGAAATATTTTCGTAGCTACCACCCTCTAAACTCGCATTGAGTACGATTGCATGACTTGTGTGGCCGCGATTGTTCTTAGCTCTGTGAGGTCAAAGCGGTCGAGATTCGCTTGGTTATCGCTGGATAAGAGCCCGTTCTGCGCCGTAAGCGCACAGCCTGCAGAGGCGTCGGCTGTGAATACTGTCTCACAAACAAGGCAACAATCATGCGACGCAGTTTACGTAAACGAAAAGTGTAAGAAATAGTTTTGTAGAGAAAGCTTGTGCCCATCGATTGCTGCCACTCGTAATTTTTTTGATTTTTTTTTGTGGCTTGTGATCGAGTTTAAAATGCGATGTTACGATGTTTTGCGATTTTCTTCGACCAATTTTTAATGTTTTTGCATATTAAATTTTACGAAATACCAAATACCATATCAATATAGGTAGATACAATAGAATTACACATTCTAAAAAAATAAGGTCTATACGTTTGTAACTTTAGATGTATTAAAGAAACAAAAGAAAAAATACAAAAATACAAATTTTGAGTTTGATAATTTTTTTAAGGGTGTTCCGACAAGTTTTTGTGAAATCCATATCTATGGGAATATCCTGGGACTGTCTGGTTCATGTTCTGAAATTTACAGCTGGTTACCTCTCCGATGCTGTAAAAGGATAAAAAGCTATCTGCTCTCTTTAGTTATCAGACGAGTTAATTTTAAATCACTACTTCCGTAATTTTTATTCATCAAATGAAATTGTGCCACTTCTATGAAGATACACATATTTTAGTTTGATTTGCAGCGCTTTTATGGAGAAATTATTCGTGAAATCAATATTCTCGGAAACCTACATTGTTTATAAATGAGTTAACCTCTGTAAAAAAAAAAAAAAAAAATCTCTTCACATTTTGGCCTCTCAGCAAACCTAAAAAGCAATGGATTAGTTTTGCCATTTCACAACTAAATGTTCGATGTAAAAACTTGAAAGGCGATTAAGGGGACTTGCCTTTTGGAGAAATGTGCAACTTGCCGACATAATGAAAACAAAACCTGTATTTTTAGACATAATGAAAACAAAACCTGTATTTTCTTTTCTTTCAAGAAAATCAATTTAAACAAAATTTCGGTAGGCAAATAATAATATATATTTTCATCATATTGTTGTCTTTAAGAAACGGGTTAAAAAAAATTGATAAAAACATATCGTTGACACTGCAGACATAGAGACACTGCAACCCAGCTGTAGTTTACTTAGGCCCAACATAAATTAGTCTTTGAATTCGGAACAGAATAATATATTAATTTCAGTCGATTTAACATTATTTTGTAGATACATTGAAAGATGATTTGATACTTTATTTAAAAATATAAACTAATAGTATAGATATCGTTTATAATTCACCAATATAGACGTGTTATTTCACGTCTGTTAAAACTACCGTTTTATGGCAAAGGTATGTTCTCCGACTGCCAACAGAGGTACCTCATAGGTAATGATTCGAAAGGTCTCTGGTTCGATACCCACCACAGGCAATCCTGACTAGAAATGTTCTTCAGACAACAATACGAATGAATACATGGCCCTCAGAGATTCCCTCGCAAATACTCGTAAATTTTACCTGAGTGCATCCTAAAGAAACTAAAATTCATAATACGTATACCTATGACTACAACTTGCACGCATTTTATCAATAGCATTAAACTTGCTTTTTTTCTGCCAGAAGTAGGAAGCGGCGATGGATAATGATGATGATCATAAACAATAATAATTAATTTCTGAATAATTCAGAAGGACAAGAAAGAGAGCCAACAATGTCCATAACTCATTTTTAAATTCAGTATATGTACGGGAATCGAGTCGAGAAAAGTTAATTACAATTATTTTTTCGGGTTTTCTTTCATAATGGCAAGATCAAAGCCCATTAATCCATTATCGCTCGTAGTAGCAATATGTCAACAACAATACACTTGTCGAACTAACCCGTCATAGGCCGTTAAAATAAACTTACTTTTATCGATCAAAATAGATTACAAAGTTTGTTACTATTTTTTCGATTTAGTATGATTGGCTAGGATCTGATCTCGATTGAATATTATAATATTTTGAGATGCCTAGTAATGCAACATAAGATCACTAGCTCTAGCTCATGTAACAATTTACTAAATATAATTTGATCTCTCACAGTAACTGAAAAGTGAAATCATTTTAAACCTCCTAGTTCGCGCACTTGTAATTTTTGCCGAGTTGGACGATACTGAGCTAGGCCTCGTAAGTGTGCGTAAGAGACATTTTCATTAGCACTAAACAAATTGGAAGATCTACGTTTAGAAATGTCCATGATTAGTAGGCCTATCAACAGTCGGAGTAGACAATTGTCTACTAGAGAGCAAACTATCTTGCAGCAAGTGGCTTAACACAGCCCTTGTTTTTTGGGGGGAGCCGGGGGACGAACATTTTTGTAACCTCAAAAGATCAATTCAGCACGACTAGTTAAAGGGGTACGTAGATATAGTCAGTGGTTTCATCCAAAATAATATAAGGGTTTTACGCTCTTTCCAGTGTAAAGTACAAAGATCGTGCAGAATGGGGGGGGGGGGCTCGTGGCGGATGGGAACCTTAGCAAATGATCCGAATTTTTGTATTATTACTTGTTATGACAGGAGTATTTAAACGAGTCTTTTTTTACACTAATCTTATACAAAATATGAATTAAAAATTACGAGTTACAAAATTATGTCAAAATAATATAATATATATATATATATATATATATTATATATATATGATATATATATATATATATATATATATATATATATATATATACGTAACATATATACATATATATATATACGTAACAGCGTCATAGTCGCCTACTATAAAGCTAAGTTTAAAAAATAATATATATATATATATATATATATGTTAGTACTTAAGACATAAATTAAAAAAGTGACTACACCGCGGGGATCGAACCCCGGACCATAACTAGCCGGGCCCTTGGGCTCTTACCAACATTAAATAGTTATATTAAATTAAATATTAATATTAGTATTACATATAAATATTATTTATTATTATAAAATATTAATAAATAATAATATCATTAAATTATAATAAACATAATTTCGAATAATAATGATAATAATATAGCTTATAGGGGTTAAGCACTCGACCTGCAGTCGGAAGAACGGGGTTCGATACCCCGCTCTGATGGATTTTTTAATTTCTGGATCGATTTCCATAAAATAAATACCTCATTATGAAAAACAATTGTGCGGTTGTGCCCCCTGGCCCCTACACAAATTTAAGGGGGCTGTTGGCGGTTGCCCCGCCAACATACCCCAAACCCCAGAGGAAACTGATAAAGTTTTATCACATTACCCAGCATACTCGTTCACCACGAGCTACCGATAAAACAGTGGTTAACGTCTATCTATGCCAGACTACCGCACGGCAACTGATAATTCTGTCGATATATAATGGTACTCTCCCATCTCGAATAATCTTACCGTGTATTATCACATAAAATAACTTTCAAGGAACGCAATGAGAAATATGTGGACGATTATATTCAATAGAATTGAGGTTTTTACCAGTCTTGAGGAGGAACGCGTTCTTAGTAACGCGTTCCCGGGAACGCGTTACTTTTTCAGGAACTTTTGTGGGAACGCGTTCCTTTTCTTAGATCAGGAACTTGTAACGTCAAAGTTACTATTTTGTGGGAACTTGGAACGAATTTAACGTTCCTTTATAAGTTCCTTCCGCCGTCGTAATCCCGTCGAATTCCAGTAGGCCCCTATCTGATATCTGAACTGCAGTATGAAAAATATCAAGTTGACATCTTGTGTTTTCAAAAATTGCGCCACCCTCATAGGATGGCCTGGGACTCACTTTAATAATAAGAGTAATGATAAATTAACTCATTTCACATTGTTTAAATCAGTGATGGTATAACGAACGTGAAAGGAACTAAGTTCCTTTTAAGGAACGAGGAACGTTTCAGTTCTTTTTTTATTGAAAAGGAACGAGGAACGTCTCAGTTCCTTTTAAGGCAGAAGTAACGTAACTTTTCAAAGTTCCTTTTTTGGGGGAACGTGCCCAAGACTGGTTTTTACAGACATAAAATAATAATAAGTAGGCTATACGCATGAAGATTGTGTAGTTTCAGAGATTTAGATGTGTGAATCACTATTTACAACAAGTAACTAATTTGAGCACGGGATTTAGTCAGGTAAACAATGAACGGCTGCAAACACATCTCCACGTATATAAACATGCAATATTTACAAAGATCTCTATCCATAGGAAGTGATCTAATCAACATATAAATTGTAATGGCGCACCGACAGAGCATAGCAAAACATCAGATAAGCCTGGATATTCAGTTCCACCAATCATATTACTAGCCCCTCTTAGATAACACCTAGGGCATTGATATGAGAGCTACGGGCGTGGCGAACCCCGAGCTCGGTAGAGGGCGCCACTTTACGCAACAACACATCCAACAGTTCAGTGAAAATTTGCTATATTTAGCCTATGGTTTTCAGGGTACGCGGGTAAGAAAATACAAATATTTTGACTTTAGTACATAGATACATCTATGAACTTCAATGTAGAACAGGTCTCATGTTATTGCGTTATTTAAATAAATCATTGCGTCTCTGTTTTGATGGTTTGGCAAGGAGCACTTTGGCTTAAAGATACTAAAAAACTAACGGCAAAATATGGGCAGGTGATTGTTTAGGTGTCTAGTATATTTCTTCCTCTCGGAAAAATAAACAAACCCGATGACAATCTGTTCATTATTCACTGTACTACTAGCTCCAGAAAATCGCTTGACATAGGACAATTTCGAGATTTCGATACTTTGCAAACCTAATTAGCGCTAAATATTAAACACAACTTAAGAATGTTTTTGTTTACGTGTGTAGTTAAAGTCTTGATCTAATGATAGGAAAAAAAACCGATTCCGTTTGATCCAATACTTTCCAACATTTTCGCTCCAGAATATGTACGTTTTCGACTCTCAAGCTATTGAGACTCTTAAGGTCTTGACCGATTTAGCTGAAAATTTGTAAAATAGGAGAAAATGGATAAAATCCACCGCCATCTAGAGGACCTTGACATCATTTCTTTGGGAAAACTATTTTAACTCTTTGATAACAAATAATCCACTGCTTCCTCGATAGTATTTTGATTACTTCTAGGTGGCAGTGCATACCCTTACTAAAATTTTTGTAAACCAATCGAAAACCAACTGATAACCACTAGTAACCAGCTGAAAGTCCTGAAAATGCATTTAAACTAAATGTAAACCTATTGATAACCAATTGATAACCATTTGATAACGTATTGCAAACCAATTGACAACCGTGGTTGTTATAAACCTTCTAATAACCAATTGACAACCAACTGTAAACCTCAAGTAACAACCAACTGAAAACCATGGTTATTAGTTGGTTTACTACTTTTTCTGAGAATCGTATAATAACCAATACATAACCAATTGACAACCTTGGTTATTATGAACCTTCTCATAACCAATTGACAATTAACTGTAAATCTCAAGTAATAACCAAATGATGGTTTATATTTGGTTATTAAAAACCTTTAAATAGCCATATGACAACCACGCCACTGCAACACCCTGCTTCAAATGGACTTGCTTATAGATTTCTAGGAAAACGCTTAAGTCCCGCCGCGTTTGATGGATGAACTTTTTTGTAAGTTTTTAGTTTGCGTAGGACCACTTTTCCTTTGCAAGTGCTTTTTGAATGCATTGTAGTTGATTGTTGTCAAGTTTCTGTTGTTACTTGTTAATTGTTATTATAAACCTAAAAAAACTCATATTAAAACCCTTTATTTCTATGGATTCTGGCTAACTTTATCAACTTTTTCTTTCAAAGGTACTACATCAACATAACCTTATTGTCCATGTGAAATATGAACGTTGTAGCCCTACCCGTTTGGTCAGAATCGGCCCAAATGTCACGAAAATATCACAATAAAATCGAAAAAAATCGTTAAAAAAAGTACGATACGATATTCATGAGAAATATTTCTTCGATTGTACCCAAAACGTGGCAAGTCTAAGTTCAGAGAAAACGAAGGTCCCCTCCAATTTTTCATCAAGATCGCATATGCCGTTTGCCCGGAATCGTGCAAACAAACAGACAAAAAACAAACAAAAAAAAAACACCCGAGCTAAATTGTTTGGGGGTCAGTGAAATTGAAGTCTTCGCTTCGCTCATCCAATTATCTGTACTACGCCTTGTAAGAAAAGTCATTATTATCTAATTGTAAAACTGCCATACATCACCATGTTTTCTTCATCCTTTGATCGAATCTTAATGTTCTCATCTAAGTTCATATGAGCCCAGTTTCTAATAAGAATTTTTTGTTTTAGATCTATAGCCTTTTAGTGTTATTTTGATTGCAGAACGCGCAACAGTGTGAATGAGCCTCATCAGGTTCGCTTTCTACAACCAATTTATAGGTAGAACTTAGAATGGACATGTCTAATTTTGTATTTTGATAATAAATAAAAATAAAAATAAATAAATAAACTAGGAAAACGCTTTAGTCCCGCCGCGTTGATGGATGAGCTTTTTAGTAAGTTTTTTTGTTTGCGTAGGACCACTTTTCCTTTGCAAGTGCTTTTTGAATGCAATGTAGCTGATTGTTGTAAAGTTTCTATTGTTACTTGTTACTTGTTAATTGTTATTATAATTTTATAAACCTCAAAAAAGTCATATTAAAACCTTTATTTCTATGGATTCTGGCTACCTTTTTCACTTTTTTCTTTCAAAAAGTACTACATCACCATAACCTCAATGTACATGTGAAATCTGAACGTTGTAGCCTCACCCGTTTGGTCAGAATCGGCCCAAATGCGATGAAATATCGCACTAAAAATTAAAAAAAACTTATATTAAAACCTTTATTTCTATTTATTGATCTGGCTTACTTTTTCAACTTTTTCTTTTATGGATTCTGGCTAACTTTTCACTTTTTTTCTTTCAAAAGGTACTACATCACCATAACCATAATGTCCATGTGAAATATGAACGTTGTAGCCCTACCCGTTTGGTCAGAATCGGACCAAATGTCACGAAAATATTGCACTAAAAATCGAAAAAAAATCGTAAAAGTACGATATTCTGAGAAATATTTCTTCGATTGCACCCAAAAACGTGGCACGTCTAAGTTCAGAGATTTCGAAGGTCCCCTACAATTTTCATCTAGATCGCATATGCCGTTTGCCGGAATCGTGCGAACAAACAGACAGAAAAAAAAAAAAAAAAAAAACGAGATATTTTTTGGGGGGTCAGTGAAAATGAAATCTTCGCTTCGCTCGCTACGATCATCCAATAAATAATAATAATAATAATAACAATTTAAAAATGGCAACTATGGTTTTAATTGATTTACAACTATATGTATTTGATTTAAATCAAATGATAAGTTAAATCTAAATGATTAATATAGGTACATCCAAAAGCATAAAATTTCCCTGAAGTGCCCTTTTTTTCTTAATTCGGAGCGAACTGTGTACTATGTATATTATACATAGTTATTGTATACATAACCGTTTATTATATTGATGACTGTATGATATACATGTAAAATGATCAGTCAGGCGCAAAGATATGAACACATGATGTGAGGGATAATCGGAAGAATGATCATTTCGAAGATTCCAGATATTGTTAAATCATTATGTTGGGAACGAATTAAAAATAAATTACAATATTGAGTAGTAAAGACGTTGCATTCTGCAATACACGATACAAGCGCGCGGCCCAACCTTATAAGCAAGCCTGCGCGCTGTTACTGGCACGGTTTCGTGGCCAGTTTGGAGAGAGCGTCGAGCTATGGAGGAAGGGATCCCGGGATCGAGTCCGACAGTCACCAATAAAATTTAATTGTCTAATTCTTCTTCCATCCAGTGCGTATTTGTTCCTTGGTATGTACATATATAGGAAAACTAAGTCCTAACGCATTGAAAGTATTTATTTTTAGATTCTGGACTTCCGCAATCTGATATGATTTGTGGTTATTTGTGCGAGTCTCAGATCGTTCGTTAATGGTTATTTCCTAACCTCTATAAAACCATGTTCTATGAATTGGTTTATTTGGTTTAAATTTTCTATCAAAAGGTTATCACATCTTTGGGTTTTAGTAAATTGTGTTACCACCCCTGGGGCCAATGTCCAAATCCACTAAAAGAAAAAAAAATTAAAATGGTCTTATCTGAGATAATCATTTGATAACTCAAAAAATGTTTGCAGTTCTAGTTTAGGTTATTGAAGGTCCTGTCATTTTTCATAATTCGTTATGCAGTTTGTTCCGGATCGTGCGAACAATTAGAAAAAGACCAAAAAACAGAATTCCACTTGGAGCTATTTTTGATGGGTCAGTGAATTGTTTGCTTCGCGCCGGTATTACAATCAATGAAGTCTAACGCTTAAATGTAACAAATAGTTTAAACTGTTTGGATTTGTTATCTGAGCGAATACTAACCTGGGTTCCTTATTTAACAAAGGATGTTATTTGTTCCAATAGCTATTTGGAACATTCTGATTGAGTGAATAGTCCACGCGTCGCGAGAACTGCCACCTCGAAAGTGTTTAATACCAAAATAAGCAGTAATTTCAAACATATGCTGTATACAGCTGTGAATTACATTCAAGAAATATTGGCAGAAGCTTTTAAAAGCATTGAAAGTGTCCTAATTGTCATCGTGAAGCTTACACACTCGACTCAAGTCAGCGTGCACATCTAGCGGGCTGCATGAGTATCGCTCTAGACCAGATATCCACTGCAGACGCTGCTAGCCGAGTGGTTAGCGCCCTAGTTTTGCACGCGAGAGGTCGCCGGTTCAAGTCCCGCCTGGGAATTTTTTTTTACTTTTTTTTACTCATCCCATCATTATTGTGTTCACTTAGGCCTATTATCTGTGACAAATGTCAATTTTTATAACTTTTCCGTGTAATTTACTCGAAAAAAGACTTTCCCCTCAACATTTTGCTCTTAACGTCTGTAAGCCTACACCCAAGACGACCCTCAAATTGCAGCTCATATTTACAGATCATTGTTTTCATAATATGTTGACCACGGGCGTTGGTTCTTATTACTACTAAAATTAAATTGTGTAGTTATTTTTTTACATCTAACACATTCCAAAATATTTGGCTTTGGTGTGATAGACTTTATTTAAAATAAGTCCACAAAACTTACTCTATAATCTATATACGAGGTAAAATATGCATAATAAAATCAATTTAACAATGTATACTGACAAAAAGAACGAATATTAATTAATTAATGACCGTCTATGGACCCGGGGTAGAATTGGCACAGAGCATGGCTCTGCAAATCGTACAAGGCAATACAAGAGAAAGAGTCTACCTCGCAAACATCAGCAAGTAAGAGGGCAGTATATTACACCCTGAAACTAGAGGCGAGCTCTGGCAATCGTTTTCGGGGACACCTCCCCTACCTTGACGATCTCCCCGACGACGATGACAAAGACGATGACGACCGCGACATCAGAAACCCCCCTTCCTCCCCTTAACCGTGGCTGGTTCTGACCAGCATGGGGTCGGTCCTCTTTCCCCATATCCCCTAGGTTAGAGTGGTGCATTATAACCAAACGGTTGACGCGTCCTTAATCCAAATAAACCAAAACCGATTATAAGGATGAATATAAGATGAACAATTCTCCCAATAAAAATGAATTTGAAAAATAATAATAACGAATAAATAATTGTTCATTTTTTTTTTTTAATTATTGGGGGGGAAAAATGGGAAAGGAGCGACTACGATGGTATGGACATATGAGAAGAATGGAGAAGAATAGAATCCCAAGACAAGCATTTGAACTAAAGAATGATATGAGAAGAGTGGGAAGACCTCGAGACAGGTGGCAAGATCAAGTACAGGCAGATGTGGATGAGAGAGGAGAGGAGTGGGAAGTGGTTGAAGAGAGGGAAAGATGGTGGGAGGACAGGAAAAAGTGGAGAGAGTTGGTGTTACGACAAGAGAATGAAGAAGATGAGGTGCCGAGCTTTGCAGGCCGGTGCTGATTCGGTGATGCCCAAGATTTAGGTGGAAACACCCCTTTACCCAACTAAACGATGTTGGAACAAAGTGTAGTGATATTATATTTATTGTGATTGATAATCAATTAAAATTGTTGTTAACATTATTTTGTTCATTTATTTTATCAAATTTTTATTTTTAAATCAGTTTTTATGAATTTTTTTCCACCCTTATTCATCGAATAGCGCGCTATCGGCCAGTTGAACCTCCTAATAAGAATCCGACAAATAAACTGCTCCTATTCTTAAGAATAGTGCTATTAGTCGATTGTTAGACCGAAATAACGCTTTTTGCTACAGTTAGCTTATTTGTTACAAATTACTTTCTTATTTGTTGATTGTAATACCGGCCCTTAATGTAAATTCTATCTACACTACTTAAGGTCTTGACCGATTTGGCTGAAAATTTGTAAAATAAGAAGATAATGTTGTATTTATTGACCCTGCAAAATTTCATAACGATCGGTACATTTTTATTTTTTTATTTTATTTTTATAACCAACGATCGGATTTTATTCAAAAACTATACAGAAACCCGCCTAGGTGGTATGTACATGTGTGAAAAATTTCAGGTTGATCAGAGAAACGGTGCGACCTGTACCAAAGCAATAACAGAAAAAAAAAAAAAACAGACATTCGAGCCATAAGAGTCAAGTGGAGACGCTCGCTACGCTCGCTCAACAAGTGTTTTGGACACTTTAGTGAGCCGTTCATTGGTGGCTTATTTCTCAGTTTCATTAATCGGGAAACACTCCCGTAGGAGCGATTGATTGTAAATGGAAATCTAAATAGAGGAAATTTAAAAATCCATTTCAGCCGGGTATTGAACCCGGGTCTCCCGATTGCCGGTCACAATTCCAGTCTATTCAGATCTATAATGCACCAACAATCCAGAAATTATCAAGTTACTTAACCATCTCGGTAGATTAGTGGTTAAAGCATCCAAACTCAACAGACCCGTCTGAGATGGACTTTTCCATTTCTGGATTGATTTCCATGCATTTAGGGCTATTGTGTTGCACTCAATAGGTATTTTTTCAAGTTCAAGACAGATGGCTAAAAAGTTACAATCAGCTAGCTTTTCAGACATCTTTCTTGGGCTTTAGGATATCGGTCAATCCATCCTGTTGGGTGTTGATACAAGCTATAGAATAGAATTGTTCGAAAATTAAAACTAGAGACATATATTGTAATGGATCATCAGTTGAGAAAATCTCACTTCCAAGCTTTCATAAGTGACGATTTCAGAATCGACAGTGCCCTCTATATTGCGCGCAAAGCATTATGGTAGAAGCGAGTTTGACATGCATAAATGCCATATACTACTCGAGTGTTTGACAAACTGCAACAACTTTGTAGTAGTAGGCTTACTAGTCCTTCACACACCTGAGCATAATATGGCATTTATGTGTGTTAAAACTCCCTTCTACCATAAGATGTGGTGTGTTATTTTGAAATGCATATTTTTGCGTGTTTGAGGGTATATTTGGGCACAGTTTCAAGACACGATGTTATAAAGGGGCATTTTAGATTGGTACTATGCTCTAGTATCTATGTGGATAAAAAAAGAAGCAGTTTAAAGCCGATTTAGGAAATTTTCCAAAACACTTATTTTCGACAATTATTTCTGGATCAAAAAAATTAAAAAATTTGTGATAAATCACAGTTACAAGATATAATTTTTTAAACGGTCATTTAAGTGTAGTATTGTGCTATAGATCACGTGGTAAAAAATAATTTTTGGGGTTTTTAGCCCCTTTAAGACTGTTGGCTAAGCTCGCGAAAACCAGGCTTTGACGCAGAACGCGGACGCGCGCGGAATCACTTGGAAGCTCTGTCATTTGTCCTATCGGGTTGTGGTTTGCACCAAAATGTTAAGTGAGAATGTGAAATAGTGAGTATCAAGGCACATTTTCCAAACACTGCTCACTTTTCTTATTAACTGACCGTAAATATGACACCAAACAGTTAATTTGTAGTAATTTCCCAAATTTGTGTAAGAGACAATTATTTGAAATTTCGAAATCGGCTTTGATACAGAGACGCGCTCATCCATTCTGAACAGCCTCCCAAAAATGCAAATTTTTTTGATGAAAATTAAAGGTCAAAAAGCGTTATTTTCTGTGTGTGAAATTAGCTGGATTTGACGTTTGAGCGGTTTTTTAAATGGGCATTTAACATTGTAAAATAAGTTGGCCTGAGCTTGGCAAACAGTCTTAAGTTTGTTACTTGTAATATACTACTAGGCTCAAGTTGAAAATCTACGAAAAGTGACTGAGGCTATCGCGGTCAAGAGTCCAAGAACTCAGCTTCCGGGTAAACGGGAATATTAATCATATTTCTCGTAAACTTGAAAAATAGTAATTTTATGCTCAATCATTAAAAATGTATACACAAATATGCAAATGTTATATCTAGTTACACAAATTATTGTTAATTAGTATTTCTTAATCATACTTCAAACAAATTTTATTCCATAAGGGCTTCTAGAAGTAAGACAATCATCAAAAATGCTGTTCTTTCAATGACCACACGGTGATTGGTTGTAGCTTTGAGTATATAACTACTCAAAGGTTGTAGGGTTATGACGTATTGCCCTGTTTTTCCCGCCATTATTACGCTAAAACTTTAAGCTCACTTTTATGACTGAAAATATTTTTTAAATAACGAAAATTTTATATTTATGTCATCAGAACCTAGCCCTGAATATAATAGAATAATAAAAAAAATTGTGAGACTTCCCTATTGACGATAACTCACTTCCGTCGTCGCAACATCGGCTTGTGAACCCGCCATAATTGTGCCATGCAACCCAATATTCCTTTAATAATTAAAAACATAATAACTGTGTGGTAGTGATGATGTAAGGAAAATTTGGAAAAATGTGAATAACTTCATTTTCCAGATGTGAAAAAATGAAAAATATGTAAAATTTCACAAATGGCTGGAACCACCCCTGAAAAAGGGCCAAGCTCATCTTCCCTTCCACATTTGCGCATTCTTAATTCATAAACGTAACACCATCCTTGAAAAGCTTGTCAAAATAGAATTTGCATGAACTAATACGTTTAAATTAATTGAAAAAATAGAATTCGGATGAACTTTAACGTATAAATTAATAGTTGCAAATTCTATTTTGCCAAGCAAGCTTTACAAGAATGTTATTACGGGGCACTGTTCGTTTATGAATTAAGAATACGGAAATGTGGAAGGGAAGATAAGCTTTGCCCTTTCTTTGGATCTCATTATTTTTGAGTGTGTAAGGTTTGGCTGTACTTGAATTTTAACAAGTTTTTTTATGCTTTGTACTTAGGGAATTGTAGCATGGACG
>JAMZAV010011914.1:0-18239 GCA_024449915.1 Sweltsa coloradensis
AACGCTAATCATAATGGCTGGATAAATGTAAGAAGAATGTTTTTCACTTATGTGGGGGTTGGTTTGGGCTTGCGCAAGAGACGTGAATGCAACTTGTGTTTTGATGTTTCAGCAAGCTCTACGCTGGAAGAGGAATGTAAGGGAATAGGAAACCGCGATCCATCTAAGAGTGGGCATACCACTGAAGCTGGCCCAGCCGCTGACCCGCCAGCGCGTTAAACTACCCCCCACCCCCCACACCGCATCAACACAGCACCCTGCAAGCCTGGAGACTTAGTTTCGCCTGCACCACTTCCTACGACGAGTCGAGTACAAAATTTCGAACTTTTATTGATAGAGGTGGTGAAAAATGATGATAACGAAATTTTTGAATTTTTAAATGTTCGTTTTATTGCTTTAAATGTAATATTGTTGACGAATTACGTCATTTAGAGATGGAAAAACTACATTTTGAAAACACATTTCGCGAGAAATAACGACGACGCGAGAAATAACGAACAAAATTATGAAACTAGTCAAAACACAAATTAACTTCCGAAATTGAACTTTTTTTAGTGCACAAAATACGGAGTGGAGGTGCTGGTCCAGAAAAAGTCATCACGGGCTCCGCGGAAATAGACCGCCAAAATAACGGCGCGTATAAATATTTGTTTTTTCGTGGAAATCGATTATTGTAAGATTCTTAGGTCACACTGATCGATTGTCATCCCTACTTAATTCGGCGTATTAAGAAGAAGAAAAAATTAGTAACGTTTTTGGAAAATTTTGTGAAATCGCAAAAAACGCATGAAAAAAAAGTGTTAATATCACCATTTCTCATTGCCTCGAATTATTAAAGTCACTCCAATTATTGGTAGACCACTGGTGGTAGACATTGGTTTAAGATTCTTTTCCGTAATTGTTTGACATCCGTAAAAATAGCGGTTTGTTTGTAATGTTACTAATTGCTCTTTTTTCACTTAATTTTAATGTTTATTCAGTTTTATTTTTACTTTGTTCGACATAATAATTATAATTTGTTTGCAAAAATTGTAATTTTAGATGATATCTAATCAAACTTCTATAAAATTATACTTAAAAAAGCTGAGTACTACATGAGTGTATGTAAGATTATTCTACATAATAATATCTTAAATAATTATTCATAATATTGTGGGTGTGGGCTGAGCTGATTTAAACAAGTTTACATGATACATATTGAGCAACTTTAACAAAACCGCAAAACACAATCTAAGAAAAGGTTTCATAATGCACACTATGCAGTACTGTACTACATGCAGTAACATTAGATTTAAAGTGTATAATGAGTTAATGTTAAGTTAAAAATGCAATAAAATCTGAATCAGAATATGTTTGAAAAATAATATGTTTCTTATATTAATGCACTTCTATTTATTTTACTGAATACATGGTGGGTAGAAATGTTCATAAAATTAATAAATACAATGTTTCTTGTTCTGACTATTCTCGAAAGCAGCAAATCATTAATATTAAAACAAATTGAAATTATATTTGAAGGGCACACGTCGAATATTGCCAGTCTATATGTGTTTATTTTCTGTATCCTACGAATTGCTTGAACTCTAGTGTATTGATGCATGTTGACGTTACTTTTACTAATTAAAACTGAATGAATTATTGTCTTACAACTTACTGTTGTATACTATTTAGATTTGAAATCATCCCCTTTTGCATTCTTGCAAAACATGCATTTTAAAATCAACTTCTTATCGAATTCGTACCAGCTAAGAAAGAATTCTTAGTAAAATAATTATTTTAATGTGTCATGTAGGCTATATAACGTTCAACTTAGAAACGCAAATACGAACTTTTATACTAAAACAATGGCTACAAACAGAAAATTTTAAATGATTAAAAACATATTGGTGTCGCGATATTTGACAAAAGTGTTAAATTATATTTTTGGGGGTGTTTTATTCAAATTTTCATTTTGTTCGGAGCAACAACAACAATTGAGTGACACAAGGTCTGGCTGATTTCCGTTCTAGCGGAGCTGTTGGTCTAACCTTGTGAATGTGATTAAACGAACTACCGCTGTTGAGCGGAGATCAAGCAGACCTTGTGACATTGCAGTCCGAGCTCAAGCAGGCGGTAGACTAATAGGGCAATGTCAAGCTGGGTCGCCAGGATTCTCCGCCAGGATCGCATGATCGGGGTTTGGTCACAGGACTCTTTACATTGTAGTTCCAGTAGAACTTACACATGGCGGTGACCAAACGTCGATCGTTCTGCACTCTGGTGGGAAATCTGTCACCCACCACAACAATAATGCACTACCATCAAAATGTTGGAGAAATTCCTATTTTATCAACGTCCAGACAACTGTGACCTAACCCCGATCTTTCTGCGCTCTGGTGGGAGATTAGTTTGACCATTGCCCTGTGGTAAAAAAGAAAGTAGTACCAGGGAATAATGAAGATTATATTGTGATTTTAGTGGTGTTTTTAAATAAAATAAATCGTTGTATAATAAATGTTTCGTGGGCAAATTAAATATCTAATAAATCAGAAAATTGAGACATGCACATTGTAAAAGTCATCATCTTTTCTCACACTATTCTGCCATTGTTGTCGTGGTCTGCCCCTTGGTCTCCTACCTGGAATTTCCAATTCCATCATCCTTCTTGGTAATCTCGCTCTTTCTATCATTTTGACATGTCCAAACTACTTTAATCTTCTCTCTCCAAAACTTCCTATCTACAGCCTGCACAAGACGGCTCTCATCCACTGTTGTCATATTCCAAGTCTCTGCTGCATATGTCAGTAAATAGTATGTAAATGTATAAAATTCCAAAGTGGGATCCTGACATTCGTGAACTAAATTATGTATCTAATAAACCAGAAGAGGTATTCTAACATCGGGTCTGCGTAAGAAGTGAGAGAAAAAAACAAACCCTCACAAACCTTTGTAAAACATCATCCTGGAATCTCTTCTAGACGTCCGGGAACATCTGGGGCTGGGATCAGTTCCTACAAGGTAGGCTTGCTTATACCTATCTAGAATTTCATGGCAGCATTCAGATCCATCTGTTTTTCACTGGGGGAATAACCAACTAAGCCAACCCTGTAGGTATCAACACAATCGACGAGCGAACAATGACCAACAAGAGACCAGCATTTTAGATAGAAAACACCGACCAAACATGTTGGACACGATTCAACCCGCAGATAGTACCAGAATCGACAATATTAATTCGGAACAACATTGAAATGTATTATGTACCTCTTTGCTAGCCGGCTCCAAAGTTACCGCTCACACAATGCTGAGCCAAGAATTGATGTACCAAACTCCATAAAATCTGAAGTAAACAATATTCTCACTCTAGCAGGATTCGAACCCCGACCATCTACGATGCAAGCAGAGACTCGAACCTCAGGACCAACGAGCCACCTAAAGTAACAAAGTCATTATTACTCTATTTTTTGGTTAGAAATTAGAATAATATAATTTATTTTTATCTCAATTATATTTTTATGTAAAGCATGTGTCTTATTGTAAGGAAGGGGGTATAATGTTTAATAATTTGGAAACCTCCCGGTGGCACATACGATAAGCGCAGGTCGCTGGTCTGAAGATTGTCTTCTACACGAGGACGTGGGATCGAATCCCGCACAAGGCATGGGATTTTGTAATCGTCCTTCATCGTCATCTATCATCACTCATCGTCTCGAAAAGCCTTGGTGCTTTGTACTTCGACGAGTCCTACTCGTCCATTTTTCGTGGGAACTTTAAAGGGGTGCAAAAATACAGAAATTCCAAATTTTGGAAAAAGTAAAAAGTCGTTCAAAATTTGTTTTTAAAATCTCGAGAATCGCATCGCTACTATGAATTCTATTTATGATTATTATTATTATTATTATTATTATTTATTTTCAATTTGCAACGTACAGTTATTAAACCATATACAGAGCATATTGATGGCGACAAGAATAAAAGGGCATAGCCCCATAACACAAAAAGTGTCTTGCCACCATTTACTACAATATAAATACATTTATAAACTAACACATAATGCATAACAAACTAATTTTTTTACAAACTAAAATACAATCTATAAGTTATTAACTAAAGCAGTTATAAAATACTATACATAGAAGTGCACATTACATTTATTTTTCAATTTTTCAATTTCTCAATTTAGCAATGTGAATTTAATAATATAATGTACAGCTATTCTAAAATCTAAGAAGTTACTAGTTATAAAACTATACAAATTAGGTGAACAATATTCCAACTAATGCATATACAATTTTTGTATTTCCCCAGAGAACTGTACACGCACCAGCAGGCCATACGGCTATGAGATATGTTATAATTATACAATATAATATAGTTGCTATGGCTAATAACATAAACATAGGAATAATAATAATAATAATAATAATTAAGTTACTAGGAACTTATCTAAGTCTTAGAAATAAACTTATATTAGTAATTACAATTCTTAAGTATAATGCAATTAATCTTAAGAAGAGACTGTAGTGAGTGTCCAGTTAAAGCGAGCATTGCTATGTCCAGCAAGTTTATGGAAGAAAAATGGGTACTGTACTGCAATGAAGTGAGGTTACTGGTAATTACGATATTGATGAACTTTTAAAATAATTATATGATTGTGACCATTATTGTCAGAAGGTGACTATACTGTACTGCAACAAGATGAATTTAATGGTAGCGATGAAATTCATTCATTGAGAAGATTACACACTTACCTATGAGAGATAAGATATCAGATTATTGTAATTTAAATTTTGAGAATGATTTGGTTGAATGTTATTGTTGCGAATAGATTCACGCGAGGCTGGGTTATTAAACAATTCTTTTATTGCAGAAATAAAGTGTTTCACATTTGAGTTAGCTTTTATAGTGACAGGCAAAGCGTTCCAGAGAGCAGTTGATCTACAGTAAAAACCTGATTGATACGCAACTGTGCGTGCAATCGGTGGTGTCAAAAATACACTGTGTTTCCGAGGTACAGACCGGTAAGACAACCTGATTCGTTCTAAAGGGCTTAGGTCAATCACTTCGCAGAAACACTTTTTTATGAGATCTGTTTGTTTTAGGAAGTTGTCAATACTTTGGATTCGGCTCCTCTCTAATATCATCCGATCCACCACATCGACCTCTCTGTATGAATTTAGTCGCGCGGTTTTGAAGAGATTCTAGCTTACAGAGGTTAGATTTTGTTGTAGGGTGCCATGCCGGAGTAGCCCAAGTGAAGATAGGTCGTACAAGAGTGAGGTACATAGATCGAGCAACGCTTGAACGACACCCATAGAGGCTCCTGGAAATAAAGCCCAACGTTCTTGAAGCCTTTGCCCGAACTACGTCCACATGCTTGTTCCACTTGAGATTTTCTGTAATTACGAGGCCTAAAAGTTTGGTGGATTTACAGCGATGTAGCTGAGTTTCCTGAATACTGTAATTGTGATCTAATATGACTTTAGTACGGGTCAGTGTTAACACATTACTCTTAGACGGGTTCAGTTTCATTTCATTGATATCACACCACAGTTTAATATTAGCTAGATCACTCTGAAGTGTGTGAATGTCCTCTAAACTGGAGATAGGCCTGAATAATGTGCAGTCGTCTGCATACTGCAGCAGGTTTGATTCAACACACTGCGGTAGATCTAGCATAAATATCACAAATAACAATGGACCCAGAACGGAACCTTGCGGTACCCCAGACGTGACAGTGACATCCGTAGATGAAACACCGTCATAAACAACCCTTTGACGCCTGTTACAAAGAAACGATGATATCCAAGCTAATGCTTTACCCTTAACGTTGTACAATGACTCCAGTTTCATCAATAAACGCTCGTGAGGAACCTGGTCGAACGCTTTGCTAAAGTCGAGGGTAACAACATCAACTTGCTTCGACGTTCCACTGTCTAAAGCATGTTGCCACATATCTATAGCCTTAGTTAGCATCGTGACACAAGAGCGTCTCTGAATAAACCCATGTTGTTGTTTGTTAAGAAAATGGTTTGTCTGAAGGTGGTGAATTAGGTGCTTGGATACAACTCTCTCCAGTACTTTGCATACTACTGAGGTGAGAGATATCGGACGATAATTATTGATGTCATCCCTCAACCCTGATTTAAAAATTGGCACCACATTTGCTGTTTTCCATTGTTGAGGTATGGTTCCGGAATTTAGAGAAACGTTAAATAGATAGGCCAAAGACGGAGCAAGGGATCTAGCACATACGTGTAGTACACGAGAAGGAATCTTATCAGGCCCACAGGCTGAACCTGGGCGTAACTTCTTGAGTGCAGCGAACACTTCAGACGAGGTGACGTAGACGTTTGTGAATGGTATGCCGGTATTTGAACGAGATGGGGGCAATATTGGGCCTACATTTTTGCTTTTTGCAAGGGGAACTGAAAAATTACTTTTGAACTTTGCGCTAAAGCTCTTGGCGATTTCGGAAGAGTCTGACACCTTAACTCCGTTAATGTTAAAATGCAAGGGAGCAGCACTGCCCCGTTTGGAATGAATGTATTTCCACAACTGTTTCGAGTTTTGTGCTTTCCTTGCTCCCAAACATAGGCGGAGTGGGCACTTCTCACCGCGGCCCTGGTGGTGTTACATAACACCCGGTAATTCTCCCAGTTTGTGTTAGAGGGAACTTTTTTCCACTTTTTATGAAGAGCATCCCGAGCTCGAATTAGTTTAATTAGCTGTTAACTTATCCATGGAGGGCGCCGTTTACGTTTAATTGTAACCGTGGGGATTGCTTGGTTTACACACCACCTGAACTTACTACACCAATCCTCCCACATTGTGTTCAATTGAGTTATCCAAAGAACAAGAAAGTAAGTGTTTTGCGAATAAAGATTGAAGGAGATCTCAATTAGCCTCTTTATAGTTAAGAACATCTACATTGAGCCTCTTAATTTTCGGAAGTGCCAGTTGAAGAGTAGTGGAAACAGCAAGATGGTTGCTAACGCCAGGAATTACTGATACATCCTTAATCAGCGTTGGGTCATTACATAAAAACAGGTCCATCAACGATCGAGATGTAGCTGTAATTCGTGTAGCTTCTGTGACTAGTTGTTGCAAAAAAAGGTTTAAAAATGCCGATAAAAAACGATTGGAAACTGTATTAAGGGGTATGGGATATTTCTGCCAATCAACACTTAAGTTAAAGTCACCACAGACAACGGTTGCTTTCACTGAGCTTTGGACATCTTGAGCCAGATCAAGAGATGCTATGAGGTCACCATTCACCTTTTCACTTGAATTAGGAGCCCTGTATGCAGAGCAGATCAGAAGTTTGTTTGCACCAACCGTTACTTCTACCCACACAGCTTCCGCATCCGGCAACTCTAGATCTAGTCTCCGAACGGGACAGAGTTCTGGCCGCACAGCGAGAAGAACACCTCCTCCTCTTGAGCCCTTTCTGTCTTTGCGAAACACCCTGTAGCTGTTGGGTAATACTTCCCCGTCGTTAATGGAAGGGTCCAGCCAAGTCTCGTTTACACATAGAATTGATGCCTGTTTGTCTTCAAGCCAGAGTTGCAGGCTGCCTGTCTTTTTATGCACTTTAAACTGCGGGCATTGAAAGAGAGAATTGTGATTTTAGAGCAAGGTGATTTATGTGGGGGAGTGTCTGAGATATTAAGGTCATGATGCGAACTATTGAATAGAGAGTTGTCAAATTGCGGCAATGTACATTTCCAACAGGACCATGATTCCAGGTCTTTCACTATTTTTCTGTGTAGAGAGGTATTAATTTTACACAAGTGTTGTGATAGACCCGGTTACACGAACTGCACTTTGTTGACAGCTGGTTTTGCGGCCGATGTTGTTGCACACTTGACAGATGTCACGCGGCGGCAGCGTGTCTGGTCCAGGTTGAGATGCACATCCCCGCTCAGGGCTAGCAGGAATGCGGTCAGAAGGGGATGGGCGACAGAGAGTCGGCCTCGGTGTCTGGTTGGGGTGAACTTCGCAACACGACCCGGTCCAGACCGTTCAAATGTTCGCCCACGCACACGCTCAACAGTGTTTCTTCCACTACCAAAATTATAATGTAACTACTTACAGAAGCTTTGCTTGATACCATCATGTCCTCCAGCGGTTCTCCAGTAACCAACCTCTCGAGCACATTGTACCGCACAGATTGGTAGTTGTTGTACACTGCTGCCGATCGTATTACGCACACAAACACAATTAAAACACAGAGCCGAGTGACACCGAAACTAACCCCTGCCGCCATCTTGACTAGGATGACTATCCAAAATCTAAAAGGGTGGAAAAAACAAAACAGAAATTTTGGAAATCTCACTAATTTCAGAAAAGGCTAACATGCTCAATTTTTAGCTGCAAAAATGTTACACACATGAAAAAATACAAAAAATCATCTTCCTAAGCATAGAAAATAATTGTTATATTTAAAATTAATGGGTAAAATCAAGTCCAAAATTTGCCCAATTTTTTTAAATAATGCCCCCTTCCCCCCCACCACCACCACCCGTCAAACAAAAAACACTCGGTCTGCCTGAAATAGTAGTCGTCAATATCTACACAATAACAAAAACTTGTATAAATACAGCCAAACCTTACACACTCAAAAGAAATGAGATCTGAAAAAAGGGCCAAGCTCATCTACCCTTCAAAATTTGCGCATTCTTATTCATAAACGTACAGTGTCCCGTAACAATATCCTTGAAAACCTTGTCAAAATCAAATTTGCAACTATTCACAAATACACGAATAAGTTTATTATAAAAATATATAAGTACAACAATAAAAATTTCAAATAAAAAAAATTTAAACATGAAAAACGATGAAAAATCTAAAATGGATACACATTAATTTTTTTAACAAAATAACAAACAAAAAACTAACATTACGAAATACTAAACTCTGTGAAAAGGTGACAAGACGCTTGATTAACAATTGAAATTATGGAGGAGAGTCACCTTCTACGAATTTTTAAATAGTGTTGTTTAAAAAAGTACACGTAACAAACACTATAGTGAAAGATCCTTGAAGTCTGTTGTAAGAGTCTAGATTCACGTGTGGTTGTTGGTGTTGTTGGTCGGTGGTGATGGCGCAGAATGGCGGAGACTGAACAACATCCTCGAGCAAATAAGTTCTGTCAGTCGCGTGACGCGTAGCAGCGATGACGTGTCTACATCTGTTGCTGGTGCTTCTAGCGCTGGGCACTTTAGGCGCCGCCGAAGAGAAGTTCCTTGGTAAGTACTCAAACTTAGTTTGTAGACAATCCTACATCTTAGCGCGGAGTTTTAAACCGATTTTACCTGAAACGGTTGCGGAAATATCAGCCGAATCAAATATTGCGGAAGTAGAAATGATTTTCACAGCTCATCATCAGTTTGAATAAAAACATGTAGGCTTAAGTTTATCATGTACAATCATTTACATTGAGAAGTGATCTAACTTTTGCTTTATGCTAAATCACAGTGTTACAAAAACATTACTGAAATGTAAACTATTTAAACTAGGGAAACGCCAAAGTCGTTGTTAAACGAGTGAGTGAGCCATGTGTTGAGTACCCGGTTACATTACTTTTCTTCCCCCTACCTTAGGCCTACCTAGCCTATCATAGGCTAGAGAGGCGCATTATGACCTTACAGTTGACGCGCCCGTCCCCGTATACCAACTAAACTTTAAAAAACTATTATTTATACGAATATAATTATCAAACTTAAATGCAAATGTACCCGGGTACTCACCACATGACTCGCTCACTCGTCTAACTACGACTTTGGCGTTTTCCTAGTCTAGTTGGCTAAGGCGCCCCTGTAGCCGAAATGTGAAAGAAGTGGGTTCAATCCCCTGGTCGGGAAAGATTTTGTTATTTCTAGATTGTATTTCAAAAATAATTAAACATGTTTTGAAATGCATATAACGCAGTGTAGTCCATCATCTGTGGCAATAGGGCCTACTATGGTAAACATAGCCAGTACGAAATACGTGAAAATATTGCAAGATTTACTCAATCTACGAGCGGAATTTGGGGGTACCTTGACGTGCAACATTCGACAGACCTTGCATGGGCACGGCATTTCACGGCCAGGCGAATAACAAACAAAAAATATCTTTTCAAAATCTAAAACATTAAAGCTAAAATAAATGTTTAAAAAAATTACTTATCCTTTATCTGAATAAGTTATGGCTAAAATCCAGTTTTTTCTACACCGGCATTTGCAAGATCCCGATGCATCAATTTTAGCCTACAGATGTTTTTCTGCAAGTTTATTTTGATCCTGGTTATTAAAATGATCACTATCACTATCACGGAACACTCATAATATGTGTTCTTCCACAGAGATTGCCGAGGAAAGCCTGAACGTTGAATTCTACGATTTCGGTGATCAACGCTACGGCATCTACGGACGCCCGTGTCTTGGGACGAGGCCAGCCAGCTGTGTCCGACTTCTCAGGGGTCGTTGGTGGAGTTCGTGGACACTGCAGTAGCCGAGTTCATCGCCCGGGCTCTGGCAGAGTCAGCAGTAGGTAAGATCAACTTCAAGACCTCCTAATATGACCACCACAAGGGAAGCGCTGGTTCTGATAAAGTACATTGGACGGTAAGACCCCTATTATCTTGTTTAAGTCGTTTTATTTTTCCACAAAGTTCTTAAATTCAAGGACAAAGGTGGATCAATAAAAGTGAGGTATTTTATTACCTACACAAGAATTTCTTTTTCTTCTTTGTCCATGAATTAAAGAATAAGGATAGAAAAAGATAATAATTTTAAAAATTACAATTTTTAATGCGTTCTTTTCTTTTAATCCACCGGACTCCTTTTCTGCGTCCCACTTGGGGTGGAATCTATTATATATTAATGTGTAATACATATAACACCAACTACTTTATATTCACAGTTTCCTCCTCAAATCGTAGAAAAATTCGTCTCTTGTTCTGAGAGCATTTAAAAACATTTCTTTTCGTCCTTCAAATTTTTCCGAATTTAAAAAAATGTTTTGCATTTTTTAAAAACTTATTCCTTGTAGACCTTTTTTTATATATATATATATATATATATATATATATATATATATATATATTTAAGTGTTATTATTTTGCAGGGTTCGGTGCCTTGTGGATTGGAGGTCGATTCACTAAGAATGAAGTGTCAGGTGAAGACGGAAAATGGCAATGGGTGAATAGTACTACTGACATTGCTCCACCGGAGGCCAACGCAAAGTTCCCTATGGTAGCGTCTCCCTATTGGGTGGACAAGCCCGACTTGAAGTTGAAGGAGGATATGTGTCTTGGGACAGACCGGAGGTTGCATCACCAGCCGCTCATTGTGCCTGTTGAATGCGATCAGAAGAGGCCGTTCATTTGCAAACTCCGTAAGTACGATGATCAATCTGGACGAGCTCTGGTAAACCAGGATTCAATGCGGAACGCGATGGTTTATTCTGGAACGCATTAGAATCACGTATTTGCACCCTTTGATTTCAGTATGTTGTTTAGGAAGGATTTGCAGGTTTTATTTTCACAAAGTACTTATTTTTGTTAGTCTCAAAATGTATAGAGACACCTGAAAAGGGACATCAAATTATTGCTAGGCAGTATTTTTAAGTTTAAAACATCAAATGGTTTCATCAGACAAACCATTATACAGGTTGATGGAGAGTGGACGGATTCCATCCATAAAGAGTACTATACAGATGACAACTGATTTGCCCAGTTGAAACAAATAAGACTGTATAGGCGCTCCACGCTAAGAAAGGAGATGCGCGCGCTTTCGACGGGCCAATCAGTGATCGTTATTTTAAATTGGAGCCTGCTGAATGGCTACAATTCACCCGTTAAAAGCGCGCGCAACTCCTTTCTTAGCGTGGAGCGCCTATACCAGGGTTAGTATCGTGGGACAGAAAGAGTTCACATACTTTAAATTTCATCGCCTTTGTCTAAAAATTGTACCATTACTTAAAAAGATCAGAAAGCTAAGATCCTTAACTGACATCGGAATAATTCTTAAAACGAAGAGTTAAATCAGTCAAATGCAATGCATCTTTGAGGAGACAGACAAACATTAAGCATGTGAAATTCTCTGGATTTGAAAATAGAGATTTTTTAATGGACGTTTAGCATGGTAACAACCGTTGCTAGTCCTCATCCAACCAATGTTCTACAAAACACATCTGGTGCTGTTCTCCATAAGCGTAGGAGCTACGTCTGAAATGTTCTTCAAAAGTAGAACAGAGCGATCTTAGCTACCTCGAGTTGCTTTGCTAGATTGATTGTTGTTTTTATTCAAGATGCCTTCCGTGTATAATTTAGGCTAAAGTCAAAACAAAACAAAATGTAAACAAAACTGATCTATCCGACCATTCTCTAAAAGATTTTTACTACCATTGGCCTCGTTACTGCGCCCTAATACGTACCGAATTGAAACTTGTATTTTCATTTGATCACTTTTGTAATGCTATTCAATGAAGGTCCACAACAATAACGACATCCCTGCTCTCGACAAGTGCATGCCAATGCTATCAGGTTGCTCGTACCCCGGCCGAGAAAGCGGGGCCAGTTATTCAGATCAGCTCCGGATATGTTTCAGATATCGCAGTCTTAATACAGTAGGGAAATATAGCACTGATGCTTGTAGTATATTAGTTCCTACAAGGGCTCAGTGTCAACATGGACGTGCTCACTGAAGAGCTTCAAGAATTGTAAGTCACTCGTTAACAAACTAATATAAGTTAGTACCTACGTGTTTTATTACTTAAATACACGTATATTTATTTTATTTTATTTATTCATTTATTTATTTAACGACTATCCTATTCAGTAAGTAAACTGATTTACAAAGGAGGACATTATTTATAATAATATAACATGGTGTTGGAAGTGGAACGCATTTAACAATTTCTTTGGCAGGTATAGATTTCTACGGCACCTCTTTGGGATCCGCTCAGCTCCTGAGGTATTGGACATCGCAGCCTCAATAGAACAGGAAAACAGCACAAATGGCTACATGTTTTTTTTCAGCACCCAGTAAAAACAGCGGGAGTCAGGAGGTAAAGCCGGCAATTGATATGGGTGGGAAGAAATTCTTCGTCTTCCGCGCAGAGATGACCTGGGACGAGGCACACAAGTCGTGCAAGGATATGGGAATGGCGCTGGCTAAAATAACGAAGGAAGAGGAGTTCAGGATTGTTGGACACAGAATGCTACGTGCTCGACCGGGTATGTTTCAAACAATTCCTCCTTGACTCGACTCAATTTGTAAAAATTGTTTTGAAATGGAGAATAAATTGAATCTTATGCTAGATTCCAGACATGGACGTAAGTAACTTAAGGAATTCACGTAAATTGTAGAAAGCTCCGCTAACCATTTAGAGGGCTCCAGTTCCCTATGCTACAACACAGAGGCGGAGAAACGCACGTTTCTGAATTCCTCCCAGCTGCGCTCCAACGTCCATGACGGGCAATAGAACTATAGTATCTTATCTCACCTTCCTGAGCAAACATTTTGACCGATGGAAAGATGTAGGCCTAGATGTGGCAAAATATGTTTCAAAGCACATTTTAGGTGGATTTATGAGATTTTCCTGCTTATTTGATTGTGATATTCGTTGCGTCATAAAAATATTATCTTTTTTACTTCTAGTTGTGGAGAATGCGTGGATAGGCGGTATCTATCACGGCGGTAGATGGCAGTGGATGGCAACTGACGGGGGCGAGATCAATGTGGATAAGGCGAAAAACACAAGCGACGAGCTTTTCGGCTGGTACCGTCCCGACAACATCATCAATGATGGCTGCCTACTGGCTGATCGGCACTTGTGCGGCCATTTTGTTTACGTCGAGGCAAAGTGCGACCGGAAGCGGAACTACATTTGCGAGTTGAGTAAGTGACATAACGAGGGCTCAACTAATGTTCTTGTACTTCAAGCTGTACCCCTTGCTCCCTTTTGATGTAGTAGCCCACTTAGATAAAGTAATTATTGACGGCGTGTCCCAACTAGCCTCGTTCAACTAATTCAACATTGATCAATAATGAAAGCAGGTGGTGACAGAGCTGTGAGTGGCAGACTAACCGCTAGTGAATGATTAGTCTGTCTTGTTTGCATGCAAACAGCATTGGGATATGCCATCAGCCATAAGACTGAGTAACGTAACCTAAGAGTGCATTGTGTGTAGTAGAGACTCCACCACTTGTCGCCCTCGCTGTAACGCCAAAAGAACGCTAGTCGGCCACCAAGAGCTGATACTCTTGGCTGACGAAAGAGACTTTTATTCGGAAGGTCACGAGGTCTATACCTGCCACTGCTTGTAAGGACTGACATTTTTGTACAAGGTGCTCCTCAGTCATAACGCGAAGAGTATGAATCGAGTTTCTAAAACAGCACTTGGACAGTTGCCTAGTACCTTGGAGGGCAACTTCAGTGCAGTCCAGAGTAATACAACAATGTTAAGGTTTTTATACTACATTTCCGAAGCTGATAAATTATTGTCATTATTGAGTTAATGATGATGTAGAAGTAAAACAGCATAACAAACTAGTATTTGACATTAGTTAGGCGCATAAATTGTTTTGAACTCATAAACAAAGACCTACGATTGTTTGTTTTCAGAGGGTAAACAATTAAAGGTGGATAAACTAGCTCCCGTAAAAGGGCGCGGACAAGAGCCCCTGGTACATCAGCACCTTCCCCGCCACCTGGAACAAGTCTGTATCTGAATGCAAGCGGTGCATCAAGGGCGGTGGTGGCGAACTCCTCAAGCTCGACAATTCGCAGCCATTTCCCGCGATCTTGCAGCTCTTGTACACTGGAATGGCGATAACGACAGGAGAAGGTTGGTGCTTATTGTTGATTGAGGGGCCACGAGCATAAACCAGCTGACTGACTAACGCGAATCTGAAAAATGAACATTTTTACTTGGTATTTTTCCATAGAGAATTTTTTAATTCTGAAACACCATTTCAGGGACTACAACTGTGTTTCGAAAAATATATACGTATTTTGTTTACATTTCGCGAAAATCGTTTGCTTTGGAGAATTCAATACTGAAAATGGATTGGATTTGATTCTGAGATATATGCGTTTATATGTCAAGAAGAAAAATTCATTCTATCACTTTAGGATGTATTCTACTTATTTTAAAAAACTCGCTGCATTCGATTCCCAGTAAAAATTTCAGTTGATGTCTATTTGGTATTTGGAACACTAATATGGTCAATATCAATGCGCAGTCAACTGGTTATCAACTGGTCATCAATGGCATGTAAAATTTTATCAGTTGGTTTAATTGACCATCAGTTTGGTGCAAGCTCTTGTCCCTACCAGTTGATCACCTGACCATCTGGCCACGCCAATAGACATCAACTAGCACCAACAGGCAGTACCAATTGGTATCTGTTCAAACAAACTGTCATCAACTAAAATCAATTCAGATCAGTTGATTTGATTCCAAATATGAAACGACCGTCAACTGTAATTGAAGCGTGTGACGGAAGAATGTTGGATCTACATTATTTACTTAAAACCTTGGCGCTGTGACGTTGTTCGGCCATAAAAAGTGACTACCAAAAAATCCAACCGAGGTAAAAATTGTATTGTTGTAAACGAATATTTTGGTCGTCCTCAACATGTTTTTAACTTTTAAATGTTTTTGGATAAATTGTATATCCAACGTTCTTCCGGCCCACAGTTCAATTTTTACCAGGGATCACTTTAGAGTCTATATTTGACAACGTGTTAAGTAAAGTGCACCTATGATTGCAGAGATACGTCACCTATGGCTCGGAGGGACTCTGTACGACGACAAGTTCATGTGGACGAACGACCCCTCAGTTAAACCACCTGAAAGCGAGGAACTTAAAAAAGAAGAAATTGACAAAAAGGGAAACGATGGGGAGAATGGACTGTTAGAATATTGCGCCGTTGATTTCAAGAAGGACAATTACCTGACTGCCTATAAGTGCCTGAACCTCGACAGAGAGAATCAGAAGAACTACTTCATGTACGGTCTCACTTGTGATCTGAAGCAAAACTTCATCTGCGTTGGTCCACGTAAGTTGAATCTTTGCTGCCTCCATAATTCAATTTTAAAAAGGGAACTGTCCTTGGTTTCAAATATATCTTACACGTATTTAGTAATTTGTAGGCCTAATATTCAATTTAATAAAATAAACTAGAAAAAATAACATCTGTGGATTCTATGCATGTTCAAAGTTCCTGGGTTTTGACTTCCCGCACAAAGACTTAAGTACGCGCTCTTTTGGTTGTGACGTCATCGTGAGGTGAGGAGGGGAAGCTTTCAGTGGCAGAACTGTCAGCTCGCTGCCTCGGCGATCCTCACGATGACGTCACGCTCACCTGCAATGGCGCTGGCCGTTTTGGGGACATGCGGGACATGTCATTTAATATTGGATGTATTCTCTATGTTCTGTAGCGATATTTGTCATCAGTTTTTAGTGATGTATTTTCTGGTTTGATTTGTAAGTGGACATAAGAATGTATGTCAATAATCAGGGTCGTACTAGGGTATACAAATTCCCCGGGTATGATTCAAGGGCGTCTGAAGGAATTTTGTTAGGGGGATAAAATTATAATTTGTATTTTCGTGGAACATGCGTGGGGGGTTTGGGGGCGGAGCCCCCCAATAATAACGGCGCAGGCGAAAATTTTGTAAATTAGTATTTTAGAATGCGTTTGGTGCGTTTTAGAAAAAAGTAATGACCTTTATGCAATACCAAAATAATGTAATTTTGGTACGGTCTATACTCAAAACTAGAAAACCGCCAAAAGGAATTGAAACGCTAACGTCCTGACGAGATTTATGAAGAGTATAGTATAATGTATAGAAAAACGTATTCCGCAGGTATCTCTTATTCACGCGGGTACAATGTTCCGAAAACCGTCGAATATTAATGTAAATAGTTATACTGTTCGACTCTAATTAATATGTTAATAAAATTGCTTTATAGAGGATTCTAGGGGGACGCCTTTAGTATGATTGGGTAAAGTATGACCTTGTATAATGGGGAGGGGTTCTGGTGGGGAGGCACCTAGGCATGTTTATTGATTTAAAAAAATAGTGGTGACTGGACTATTAGCAACTCAAAATGGTCTACTCCAAATTTTTACCCGAGTATTTACCCAAACCGTGAATAAACTTGTCAATATTGTGAGGAATTTCGAATTGAAGACGATGAGTTTGAAACTTTGGTGGGAAGTGTTGGTGTATGATAGACTGATAATGATGACTCTGTTGTGTTTGATGTTTTAGCCAAGTCTGAGTTAGAAGAAGTCTGTATGGGAATAGGAAGTGATGGCGGCAGAGGATCGTCAGGTGGTATAACTACCGAGGCGCCACCTGCCTAGTTGCCGAGTGAGGAACCACCAACTGAAGCTGCGGCCGTCTCTTCGGAAGTGTCCGCGTGAGCCTCAAGCTGCCTTCACTACCTACACGTCGGCGAGCGCCGAGTGCTGGTGCCGAGGCGGGCGCTCGATAAACTATTTACCCCCTCTCCAGAATGAGAGTTGCAACGATTAATACATTATTTTCAGCTTTAAACTGTATACTGTGTGTATTATGTATTCGATTTTTGAGACTCAAATACATTACTAAACAATTCAAACACGCTTGATATCTATTGAAACCGGTCGAGCGCTCGCGAGCGCCGGCCCAGAAGTTAAACCGAACCAACTTCAGCGCTCCTCGGCGCTTCGAAGCGTAGCTCCATCGTGATTGATCGAAACAGCCACTTCCGGCAGCGAGCGCCCGCCGACGTCGAGATAGTGAATACAGCTTTAGGCATCCTGACAACTGCGCCACCACCATCACTCGGCGCCTCAGTTTGTGCGCAACACTTCTCGCGCAGCCAGACAACCTCCAGGTTCAACTCAACAAGTCTGCAGCTCATCCTGATTTCTCACCTAGCACCTTCATGTATAAACTATGCGGAGTCTTGACTTGTTTTGCTATGAATCAATCTGGTCGAAATTGAATGTCAATCGTTCATTGAAAATTATATTATATGAATGGTGTTTGTATTGAAATTAAGCTGTTAGTTACCGTTGTTTACATGATTGAACGAGAAATTATGTTTTGAATCTTTCTGCAACACATTAATAAGGCTTTATTTATTTTTTATGTCTTCATTTATATATTATACTGCCCTATATATGCATTAGGGCAGAACCCAGTTACCACAAGGGTGACGCGAATAATAACGCTTAACCAGTTTTCATACGAAACTACCATTATTTGC
>JAMZAV010011915.1:0-38839 GCA_024449915.1 Sweltsa coloradensis
TTAACCCCTGGCCAAGTGGGCCCCCCAATGAACCTAAACGGTTGACAAGTCCTTAATCCAAATAACCAAGAAGCTTTTCTATGCATAACTTTTCTGTTCGTCCGTATGTGCTTGTGTCTGAGCTCAAGATAAAACAAAATAGCAACACAATTTGCACTAGGCCCCTATGTTAAAATCTGAGGGGGGCTGAGCCTCCAGAAATTTTTCAGGGTGGCTCTAACCCCGACCCCCCCCCCCCCCCCATCCCCCCGTGGTCAGCGCCTATGCACCCGCCTGGGCCCGGGGTAGAATTGGCTCTGCTAATCGTACAACGCGAGTAAAGAGAAATAGTCAATCTCTCAAACATCAGCTAGAAAGAGAGGAGTATATTGCTCCCCGAAACTAGAGGCGAGCTCGGGCAACTTTCGTCGTGGACCTTGCCCCTTTCCATTACGACCTCCCGATGATAACGATATTGACTTCACGAACGATAAAAAGGCGATGACGACCGCGACGTCAGTACAACCCCTTTCCTCACCCTACCTGTGGCATCATGGGCCCATCTTTTTAATAAAATTTAATTCATATCATACACATTTCTTTAATTTATTTATTTCCATTCACATAAATAACTTTTGTTCTGCTGTTACTATCATCATCAACATTTTATATTCTTCTATATACACTTAGAAAACAATCGAATCATCAAACACACCATTAAATCATCTCATCAACTTTCAATATCACATGCGGCGCAATATGACCTAACCGGTTGAAGCGCCCTATTTTTTTAGGTCGTCATTATCGTTTTTTTCTTAAGATGTCTGGGCCCCAGGTTAAATTTGGCGCTTTCATTTCGCAAACATTAATTGGTAATACGGGAAGGTATTATTCCCCAAAACTAGAGGCGAGCTCTAGCAATCGTCGTCTGGAACCTCTTCACCTTTCACCACCGACTTTCTCGACTACGACGACGACGACGTCAATGACATATAAATCTCCCCTTTCCTCTCCCTATACCCGTGGCTGTTTCTGACCCGCATGTGATTCTCCCTACCCTCCCACATCCCCTAGGCTGGAGTCGCGGTTTATTACCTAACAGTTGACGTGCCCTTAATTATTTTTTTTTAATCAATACTGACATAACATTACTTCGATTTAAGTACTAACAGTATCTCAGGCGGCGCAATGATCGTAAGTGCCCTAGTATCTCTAGTCGTTGTATGAGGGTGATTTGACTCCCAACTGTTTTATATAAACTCAGGTTTCTGCACAATATTGTGTTTTGAGGATAATTAGGTTCCACAACACATTCATCTAGTTGATTGTGCCAAGAGGATGACAGAAGAGAACACAGCTCCAAGCTCACTTCGTGACTGCCAACGTTAAAACAAATTACAATAACTAGGAAAACGCTAAAGTCCCGCCGCGTTGATGGATGAGCTTTTAAAAATGTTTAGTTTGCATGGGATATTTTTACTTTTGCAAGTTCTTTGTTTTGCTGCCTACGCAATACGCATTGTAGCTGAATGTTGTCAAGTTTTTGTCCCCTGCAATTGGTATTATTTTCCGAAAAAAAACTTATATAAAAGGGCTTTATTTCTATAGATTTTGGCTAACTATTTACACTTTTTCTTTTACAGGTACGACATCCCATAACCTTAATGCCCATGTATAATATGAACGTTTTATGCCCACCAGTTTGGCTCAGTTTCGGACCCAAAGGCACGGAATATCCACAAAAAATCAAAACTATTAAAAGCTTTATTCTATGGATTCGGCTAACTTTTCTTTCAAAAGTCTCATCACCATAACCTTAATTCCATGTTAATAATGACGTTGTAGCCCACCGTTTGTCAGAATAACCCACAGGCACGAAAAGTATCGCACTAAAAACGAAAAAATCGTTAAAAGTACGATATTCATGAGAAATATTTCTTCGATTACCCAAAAACAATCCCTCTAAGTCAGAGATTCGAAGGTCCTGTCAAATTCAAAGACGGATATGCCGTTGCTGGTAGAGTGTTAACAAACAGACAAAAAAACAAAAACAAAAAAAAACAAAAAAAACAAAAAAAAAAAACACCCGAGCTAAATTTTTTGGGGGTCAGTGAAATTGAAGTCTTCGCTTCGCTCATCCAAATATATAAATTGACAGTAAAATATATATATTTTATATATATTTTTAATAAATTAGAATTAAAATTATTATTATTGAAATTATTATCGGTAAAACCATAAACAAAATTGTAACTCGTCTGGGCCCGGGGTAGAACTGGCCCAGAGCATGGCTCTGCTAATCGTAATAGGCGATTCAAGAGAAAAAGACCACCTCGCAAACATCAGCTAGTAAGAAGGATAGTATATTACTCCCCAAATCTAGAGGCGAGCTCTGGCCATCGTCGTTGTGGACCTTGCACCCTTCCCTTGACGACCCCTCAACGACGATGACGATAATGACACCACGAACGATGACGAAGACAATGACGAACGCGACGTGAGAATTCCCCCTTCCTCCCCTTACCCTTGGTTGGTTCTGACCAGCATGGGTCGCTCCTTCCCATATCCCCTAGGCTAGAGTGGCGCATTACGACCCAACGGTTGACTCCCCCTAATCCAAAGAAACCTACAAAAAAGACCAAATGCCAAATACCGACATTATCAATGATATTTAACATCTATAGCAGTAGGCTAGATCCCCAGTCATCGGTCCACTGGCGTGACAATTAGGAGTCATCTTGAATAGGTCAGTTTGTATGTTTAAGTAGATTGTAGCGATTTGTAGCCCAAATCTTTTTATTGTACCTGTCAGGTTGGCAGGTGAGCATATTAGCCATTAACAAAAAATTATATCTAAATTTCTCTATGCAATATTTTTTATTGTTTCTGTTTGTGCATTTCCATGCTGCACATAGCTAAAACCATATCAAACAATTCATAAAAATACTTTATCCCATTTAAAACATAATGTAAAGCAACCCCGTCTGGGCCCGGGGTAGAATTGGCCCAGAGCATGGCTCTGCTAATCGTAAAAGGCGATTCAAGAGAAAAAGTCCACCTCGCAAACATCAACTAGTATGAAGGATAGTATATAACTCCCCGAAACTAGAGGCGAGCTCTGGCAATCGTCGTCGGGGACCTTGTCCCCTTCCCTTGACGACCCCCCGGCGACGATGACAATGACACAACGAACGATGATAAAGACCATGACGACCGCGACGTGAGAACCCCCTTTCCTCCCCTTACCCGTGGCTGGTTCTGACCAGCATAGGCCCCTCCTCCCCCCCCCCCCCTTAGGCTAGAGTGGTGCATTATGACCTAACGGTTGACGCGTCCTTAATCCAAATAAACAAAAAATAAATTGAAACGCCAAATCACCATCTTGAAAAGGTCAGTTTGAAGCTGCAAATTGCTACGCTACCGTCCGTACGGACGTATTTGAGAAGGGGATCTAGCCTACTATAGATGTTAAACAAGTCGCGCTAGCGCGCGGCTTGAAGCCGCTACGCGGAGGGCGTTGAAAACCTCGTACTCGGAATACCTCGTAGTTGGAAAACCTCGTTGACGCGACAAAATCGCGAATCGGTCCGCGTACGGCCGCGATACGATAGTTTTCGGGTGACGTTTGTCGTTTATCCGAAGACCTGTGACAAATTTGTTTTCCGGGACACTTTCAGTACGCCGCCGGACGCTGTCCGCCGCCTCTTAAGTACGGTGCAAAATGATTTCGAAATTGATAATTTTACGCCTTTGTGTAAAATGTGGGAGAAATGTTTTCCTGGGACAATTCCGAGACAAAAATATTTTACGGTAAGTCTAAATCTTCGCCTCGTCCGCGCAGATCCGCAAAGCCCAAGATGGACAAGACCAGACATACTGCACATTTTTCATTAATCCTGGACAAAAGTTTTTCCGTGACACTTGTCCGGGTTATCAAAATATGCCCCTCGTCCGTCCGGTACCGTAGAGCTCGAGATGTACCTGATCGTACTGTAATGTGAAAGATATAATACAAAAGAAAACGTTTATCCACAAAATGACCAACTACTATTTTGAGACATTCAAAAAAGTTTTTGGCAACGTTGAAATGAAGGTGTTTCGGGGAATGCGGCCCCCTGACGTAATCGGAAGGAAAAATTAAAATTAAAATTTTGAAAATGCCCCAAAAAGGGTGACGGAATGCCCTGAGCAATGTTTTGACTTTAAAAATTAACCCTCTAATAAACCACTGCTTCGCTTGACCAATACAGTTCTATAGAGCCCGAGATGAACCCGATCGGACGAAAATTGCCCAAGCAATAAAAGAATCAATGTTTTATTGGATTTTCCAAAAATGACCAACCACTTAAAAAGAAACGAAACTAAATTAGTGTTAGGGCCGTAATCTCTGATGCAGCCCACTGGCGCCATTGGAATCGCCTCAAAAATTAAATTGCTTGAAGATATCAATGAAATGTCTTAATTTATATTTCCAAAACACCCCCCCCCACCCCCCCACACACATAAAACAGTGTCAGAGGCATCTAGTCAAAACACAAAACAGTCCACGAAATTCGGATTCGTACTGGAAAAAGTTAATAAATTTCACTGAATAATTAAGGTTATTCTTTATAAAACTCGACTTCCCCCCCCCCCCCATCACTCCTCGCCACTTTGTCCTCTCGATTCCCTCGTCGTGTTCGTTGACTTGACTGTGCCCCCCCCCCCCCAAAGCCCGCCACTGACAACCGTAAAGGAAGTCGCTAGTATGAAACATTTTATTTCTATTAGTGGAAGTATTAAATTGTCGTCTCGATACTTTGGTTGCACCTAGGCGGGCTAAACCCCACTATTGGTGGAAGTCTATGCTGTCTCGATTGCACAGAGGCTGTCTAAACGCTTCAATGTCATGATGTTATCGATGTGCATGTGCATATGCTGGAGTTTTATATGGACATTCGTTACTGGATTTAAAAAATAGTTTCCCAATCAGAGCCCCCCAACTTCAACCAGACTCAATGCCTGACTTATTACATCACTTCATAGCTAAAAATAGATTTCTCATAATGTAGGCCTAAGTGTTTGTTTCTACTGTAGGTAGCCTCTTCAAGCTTCCGAACGCACTTTATGAATATGTTGTGATCAGTATAAATTAGCGTAAAAAATTCACTGACGAGAGTATTCAAAATTTTAATGTGCGTTTTTTGCGCCCAGGATCTGAAAACGAATGGTTGAGATGTTTTTGGGCGTAATCGCCAAACCTAAGACGTATTTTATAAGTCAACAAAGGAAATCGAATCGTTGAAGGCATATCCGTTAAATGACGTTTTTCATTTGCATGCATACGAAAAAAGACGTTTTTTTATCGGCCTTGGTTTTACAAACCACGTTTGAGTGCCGTTTTGGCGCTCAGGACATTCGAAATAGGAGTCAAAGTAATTTTTTTTAGAAAGTTTGATCTTGTTAGAAATTAATGAGACCAACATGGTAGGGACATAAAAGTCGAAATAGGGCCCGTTTTAGGTCATTCAAAAAAAGCATGTGTAAAAGAATGTTGATTTTTCTATGCAAAACCGGACAGGCATTGCAATCTTGTCTCCCCCCCTGTCTACCCTTCAAACGTAGCCAAATACGTGATGTTTGGTATGACAATTTCCGTTAAGATCGGATACAGTGGTTTTTACAATTCTTGAAATTAACAAAAAATATTTACCGTGCTTTTTGTGACCTTGAATGCAAAATTTAACTATCAAAAAGTGTCCCGGACCGAACTCGAAGGCTTCCACCTAACCCGGGTTCGAACACAGGTTCTCAAACCAATTTTATTTACATTCCTTTATTCTTCCGCTACATTAACGAGCCTTTGTCGTTCCAAATCGAACCGAGGAAAACCAAAATTTTAAACTTTTAAAGTTGCACTGCAAAATGTTAAAAAATTTCCAACTTTGCAATTTTTTCCCTCGCAATCGGAAAGAAATATCGTGGCAATTTTGGTTTTAACCCGTTTGCTTTTCATTGGCTTTCGGAATTGTAAAACCCTCGGGGCTCTACCGCGCATCTCAAAATTTTGAAAAAAATGGAAAATGGAAAACCCAAAAACAATGTCGAAAAAAAAGAAAACGGTACACATTTTTGCCGTCTGGACCCCCCGCGTTAACTCCGCACGGGCACTTCACACACGCCGTAAGTGAATTTGAAAATTAGGATTTTTTAAAACATTTTTTATTTAAACAGCAAATTTAACTTTTTCGAAATTACGCGCATTTCAAAATGTTCATCATTGCCCCGGCCAAAGTAATGGAAGGGTCCTAAAACCCTTGACGGTGCCTGTACCCTGAAAGATTTCAAACGCGCCCGGTGTCGTCGGTGTTCGGATGCAAAGCCTACTTTGGGCGCGGCAACCGTGAGAAAACAAAAAAAATGATTTTTTGAAGCCAAAACGGACACGCACGGACTATTTTGGTCGGTCCAAAAACGTGTATACAAATGCTACAAAATGGGTCATGTTTGGTATCACGATTATCGCAAAGGTCCAATCTAGGTTTGGATAAAACCCTCCGTTAATTTTAGAAAAAATGTGTACCATAATTTTACGATTTTAAAGGGAAAATCAAACGGTAAAAAAGTGTCCAGAATCGTATTCGAAGGCATCTACTGATCCGGGGTTCGAACCAAGGTTCTCAAACTAATTTTATTGAAATACCTTCATCATTCCTCTACATTAATGTGCCTCGGTTAGCGGAAATCAAACCAAGTAGATGTTAAATATCATTGACATTGTTAATTCGAGCGCTAAGCGCGATACTCTGATCTAGCCTACTATAGATGTTAAATATCATTGACATTGTTAATTCGAGCGCTAAGCGCGATACTCTGATCCGGGAGGTCCCGGGTTCGAATCCCGTCTTGACCGGCAATCCTGACTGAAGGTTTTTCCCGAGGTTTTCCTCAGCCGTTAATGCTGCTTCCAGGCGGTAAAAGAGGAAGAGTCCATTAAGCAAACCACTTTGTTTGTAGGAAAGTATTTTAGCTCCCGAAACCAGAGGCCAGAAACTTAGAGCTCCTAGCAGTCGTCGTCGGCGAACCCTTTTTATTCCATTGACGAACTTTACGACAACGACGATCATGGCAACACGAACGATGACAAAGGCAATGACGACCGCAACGCGAGAACCCCCTTTCCTTCCCGTTATCCTCTTACTAACTGTAACTGGTTCTGACCAGCATGGTTTTTTCCTCTCCTCATCCCCTTGGCTTAAGTGGTGCATTATGACTTAACGGTTGACGTTTCCTTAATCCAAGTAAACAAAACTAAACAACTAAAATGTCCCTCTCATCAACAAGAAGTCTAGTTTTTAGTTTGTTGAAACCTGCCCCGGGAATGATCTCAACAATGAGAAAGTGTGCGTATGTGGGCCTAAGTTTGTTATCTCCCGCGAGTGAGCTTCTCACGTAGTCCAGAGGCGAGGCCTATTACTCGCTTGAGTAACCAGGGAGCGATAGGATAAGAAGCTTCCACGAAGCACCATTAGTATTAGTTACAAACAAGTACGGATTCAGCCAGAGCTTAGTACATTAGTGAGAGAAGTTACTTCTAACGACGACCTCTCCCCCTCCCCTTCCCTGGACGACCACCCTACTTCGAGGAAGACTACGACGTGAGAGACCCCTACCTCCTCCCCCTACCCGTGCTGGTTCTGACCAGCATGGGACTTTCATCCCAATATCTCTAGGCTAGAGTGGCGCATTATGACCTAACGGTTGACCCGTCCTTAATCAAACAACCTTTAAAAAAACTTTTAAATTTATCATCATTATTACTTCGGCCGCCTGGCGTTTCCCGACGAATCTGTGCAACTTCCGCCGTCAGCCTACGCACAGGTCGCAGCCGCTTAAATGCAAAAATGAAATTTTTATCGTGGGAAACCTGTTATAGGGTGCAATTAGCCCCTCTTCAGGTGAACTAGGTATGTGCGGATAGGAAATTGTGAAGGGATGTCCGAGGGCTGTTTAAGAGGACTCAATCCCTTGCATTCGCCTTAACGACTGAGGAAAACCTCGGAAAAAACCTTCAGTCAGTATTGCCGGCCTCGACGGAATTCGAACCCGGGACCTCCCGAATCAGAGTCGAGCGCTTAGCGCCCAAACCAACACTGTCGGTGCTTAAAGGGGTATTTAACCGCTCAACTCAAAAAATGTATTTTATTCAGGCTAACTAGTAATGAATTTAGCAATTAACAGAAAAATTATTGGGGCAACCATGACCTCCCAAAAAATTGTCAAACTTGACATTTTTCGAGCTAGATCCCATCGGCAAAAATCTCCCATAAGAAATAACATGGGGACGATCTTTATGCCCCGTGACCTTGGAGGATTTTGATCCAAAAAAATATTGGCCATTATTGACGTACTCGACAGCCTTTCCTGTAAATTCTCTTTATTTTGTTTTGTAATTTGGGCAAGTAGTTCTGTCAAAATAAGCTGATTACCAAGATGGGGTGTGATTTTGGAATGCATATTTTTGCGTGTTTGAGGGTATATCTGGGCACTGTTTCAAGACACGATGTTATAAAGGGGCATTATAGATTGGTACTATGCTCTAGTATCTATGTGGACCAAAAAAGAAGCAGGTTAAAGCCGATTTAGGAAATTTTCCAAAACACCAATTTTCGCCAATTTCTGGATCAAAAAAATTAAAAATTCGTGTTAAATCACAGTTACATAATATAATTTTTTGAACGGTCATTTAAGTGTAGTATTGTGCTATAAATCACGTGTTAAAAAATAATTTTTGGGGTTTTTAGCCCCTTTAAATGCAGCTTCATGTGAAACTAGTGCGTTTTCACACGGACGATTTCGAAACAAAATTATTATTGACAAACAGCATCTCTCTAAAACATCATTAATATATTTTATGAATATATTTTGTTATTATTTAAAATCACATTCTAAAATAAATTTTTGAAGATAGGACTATTTCTCTCCGGCGCGCAATGAAAGTAGAGCTTCGACGCAGGGGCGAAGGAAATGTGTCTCAGCAAATGTCGAGGCGGCGGTGCGCACTAGATTGTTGAAGACTGCGAGACAAGCGACGGTATGGACGCCTCACAGAGCAGCTCAGCAGAGACAGATGTGGTTGTGTATTTAGCCATGGATAATATTGAATATCGACACAATATTACGAACTGTTTAATAGAAGACAATTAGTTTAGTTGAATTTTATCTGATTGATTTAAATTCGTTGTTTACAGCAAGCTTGTTCTCTACAGAATGCTTGGGGGCTTTGCTTCGATGTACGCCTAGGCTACAAGGAAGGCAAACAGTTTCTGTACTGGAATGTCACCTATGGCTGGTTCTAGCCAGCATAGGACTTGTATCAGTTTGAATTAGTTTTTAACCCTGAACCACTTTCCTATTCTGAAAGTGGCTGGTTCTGTCCAGGAAGCTTGACACCTCCCTGTATCCCCTGGGTCTCCAGTGTCAGGGCCCGGGGTGGAATTGGCCCAGAGCATGGCTCTGCTAATCGTAAAAGGCGAATTAAGAGAAAAAGTCCACCTCGCAAAAATTAGCTTAGAGTAGTTTTCTACACCCAGAAACTAGAGGCGAGCTCTGGCAATCGACGTCGGGGACCCCTCCCCTTTCCCTTGACGACCTCTCTGACGATAATGACAATGACACAACGAATGATGACAAAGACAATGACTACCGCGACGTAAGAATCCCCGCCATCTATCCTCCCCCTATACCCATCGCTGGTTCTGACCAGCATGGGCCCCTCCTCCTTAAATCCCCTAGGCTGAATTTGCTCATTAAATCCAAACGGTTGACGCGCCCTTAATCCAAATAAACCAACAAAGAAATATAATCACCATATTTTTTCTTGCTTTTATAAACTTAGAAAATAATGTATCATCAAACTCGCCATTAACTCAATTCATTTACTTATACAATATCACAGGCGACGCAATATGACCTAACTGGTTGAAGCACCCTAGTTTCTCATGTCGTCGTCCATTCGGCTCATGCTGCTTCTACTACCGCTGCTGCTAATTGTACGAGGCGATTCAAGTCAATAAATCCACCTCGCCAACATCAGCTAGTAACAGGGGAGTTTATTACTCTTCGAAAATAAAGGCGAGCTCTGGCAATCGTCGTCGGGGACATCTTTCACTCTCCATGACGACCTTCCTGACGACGATGACAATGATTCAACTAACGATGACGAGGACAAAGACGATGACGACCGTGCCGTGGCTGGTTCAGACAAGCATGGGCTCCTACTCCCCAAATCCCCTAGGCTAGACTAGTGCTTTATGACCTAACGGTTGACGCGCCCATATCCAAATAATCAAAACATAATCCATTGCGCAAACATCAGCTATAGTAAGAAGGTTGGTATATTACTCTCCGAAACTCACCGAGGCGAGCTCTGGCAGTCGTCGTCGGAGAACCCTTCCCCTGCCCCTTCCCTTCCTCTGATAACACGAACGATGACAAAGACGATGACGACGGTGACCCAAGGTTCTCACGTCGTCTTTGATTGCATTCCGGAATCCTGGATTGGCCAGGCTGGCGCGCTAATTGGTTAATAATCACCAAAAAACTTTTCTATATTTTGTTTTAATTTGAGTAAACTAGAATCGAGTAAGGACCTGCTAGTAAGCTAGTAAGGGCGGAGTATATTACTCCACGAAACTAGAGGTGAGCTCTGGTAATCGCCGTCGGGGACCTCGCCCCCTTCCCTTGTCGACTCCTCGACAACGATGACGACAATGACACCACGAACGATGACGATGACAATGACGACCGCGACGTGAATACCCCCTTTCCTCCCTTTTATACCCGTGGCTGGTTCTGACCAACATAGGCCCCTCCTCCTCCCGCCCTCCCCTAGGTTAGAGTGGTGCAATATAACCTAACGGATAACGCGTCGTTAATCCAAATAAACCAAAAATCATGCAAAGTAATCTATTAAACAAATTTTAAATTGCAACGTACACATTTCTTAAATGTATTTATTTCCATTCCGGTTAATAACTTTTGTTTTTCTATTAATATCGCCACATTATTTTATTTTCTTATCTATTCACTTAGAAAACAACCTAATTATCAACCACCATTAACTCATCTCATCAACTTTCATTTTCACAGGCGGCGCAATAAGACCTAACCGGTTGAAGCGCCCTAGTTTCTTACGTCGTCGTTATATGTTTGTGTTTTCTACCTCCCTGGGCCCGGGGTAGAATTGGCCCAGAGCATTGAGCTGCTAATCGTACAAGTGGATTTTAGAGAAAAAGCCCACCTCGCAAACATCAGCTAGTAAAAAGGGTAGTTTTCACTTCCCGAAACTAGAGGCGAGCTCTGGCGGTCGTCGTCGGGGAAACCCAACCCTTCCCTTGACGACCACACCGACGACCACGGTTATGACAAAACGAACGATGACAAAGACGATGACGACCGCGACGTGAGAAACCCCCTTTCCTCCCTCGACCCGTGGGTAGTTCTGGCCAGTATAGGCCCCTCCTCCCCACACGTCTGTGGCTCGAGTGGCGGCTTATGACCTTACGTTTGTCGAGCCGTTAATCCAAATAGACTCACACTACAATGAATAAAATAATGATTGAAGAAATTGCTATGCAACTCGCTGATCGGTCTGCTACGGAAGCTTCCCAGCGCCGCGACGTTGATTTCAATCTAGTTCCCGTTCCAGATGTCAAGAGTGGATTCAAGCAGCGATTGTTGGATTTGCCACAAGCATCTTGGGATGTGGTGCAAAAGAACAAATTGCGTAGTGTGATGCCCACAATGACTCATTAAATTCGTCCACCTACGTCTCGATTCTCACGTAGAGAAGAGGTGGTATTGACTAGAATTCGAATATGCCACACACGTTAAACTCACGGATATCTCTTAACCAGAGAAAAAGGTTATTCCCAGATGTGACACATGTGATTAACCTAAAACCGTTCATCGTATGCTATAGAAGAATGTACCAAATATGATGCCTTGCGCACGCAATTTGACTCTTCATCATACAAAGAACAACTATCATATTATAATAACGGTGAAAAAATTTTAATTCCCCATTCAAAGTTTTTCAATTTAATTTTTATTTCTTATAAGTATTTTTTTTCTTTTTATATTACTATCACCACCATCATGTTATTTTCTTATATAAATTTAGATTACAATATACAATAATCAAACTCACCATAAACTCATTGTATTCACTTATAATATCACAAGCGGCGCATTATGACCTAACCAGTTGAAGCGCCCTAGTTCCTCACGTACGTGGTTCTTCATGGTGTTAAATGCTTTTCAACTCACAAAATAAAGTGGGTAAAAAAGAACAAAATAGGCTCACATATATAATTTCAATAAACTTTTTAAATCAATTCCCAAAATAGTTGCTACGAAACTAATCTTCTTCCTAATCAGAATTTGTAAAAAAAACTATATGATTAACGCTATGATCAATCTCTGTAATAAATGACTCTGTTTATCGTCAAAGGCATGGCTAGTATGTAAGGGAGTATTTTACTCCCCGTCTGGGCGCGGTGTAGAATTGGCCCAGAGCATGGCTCTGCTATTCGTAAAAGGCGATTCAAGAGAAAAAGTCCACCTCGCAAACATCAGCTAAATAAATAAATAAATAAATTTTTATTTAGAGTCTACCCACTCAGTTATAGAACTGATTTTCAGTGGGGGACTTTAAATCAAAGCGACCAAGCCAACCCTGCAGGCCCCGACGCAATCGACGAGTGAGCGATAACCAACCAAAGATCGATATTTTTAATAGGAAATATAGCAATCAGTGGTATGGACAGTGCGAACACCCGCGAATCAACGCCAGAATCAACAAGGCCGATTCAGAACAACTCTGAAATTTATTATGTGCTTCGTTGCTAGGACGGCTCCAAAGTCACCGTTTACAAACTCCTAAGACAAGAACTGATAGACTGAAGTCCAAATCAGAAGTTAAAAAACTTCTGACTTTAGCGGGAATCGAACCCTGGACCTTCTGCATTGGAAGCAGATACGCTAACCACAAGACCAACGAGCCACACACAAGACCAACGAGCCACACTAGTAAGAGCGGAGTATATTACTCCCCGAAACTAGAGTTAAGCTCTGGCAGTCGTAGTCGGGGACACAGACATTTCCATTGAATTTTTTATTTTGTTTGCTATTACAATCATCACCATAATTTTCGTTTCATTTTTAAATTTAGAAAACACTATAATCATCAAACACATTATAAATTCTCATTTTGTCAACATTCAATATCACAGGTGGCGCAATATGACCTAACCGGTTGAAGCGCCCTAATTTCTCACGTCGTCGATATTTCGAGGGTACAGGTACAGGAGAAATCTTAAGGGAAAGTTTTATGAATGTTGTGTGTGAAAAATAATGACTTTCTGTTCTTGGATTTTGGATTGTTTATGATAAGTTTTAACTCTGAAATATCCAGGGAGGCGACTTTGCTGGGCTAGATTTGCGCATTATGACATAACGGTTGACGCGCCCTTAATTTAATTTAAGTTGACAAACACACCTGCATTAACTCATCAACTTTCATTATCACAGGCGGCGCAATTTGACCTAACCGGTTGAAGCGCCCTAGTTTCTCACGTCGTCGTCGGTGGACTCACTTTTCTAGTTTCTGACAACAATACCATCACAACAGCGTCGTAGTCACCTACAATATAATCGCATACGAGGTTCTAATTGAATCACTTATTATTGAAAGGGCATAAGTCCAAAAACATAGTTCTGAGATAATCAAGTAAATAATTCTTTATAATGCACGTTATTATTTTAGGCTCAAATTTACCTTTGTTTCCAGTAAAGGTATGGAATAGCTTTATTACGTTGAAAACAGAAATTTAAAAATCACAACGTGTCGGCGAGAAATAAATTTTATATGTCGTGGACTTACGCCCTTTCAAAACTAAACGAAATATTCCAATGTTAAAACATGGAGATACACTTCTGCCCTTTCAAAGCAAAACGATGCGTCTATTTCTCCACTACAAGTATACATAGCTAACTCAAACCCCATAATATTGGACTCACGCCCTTTCAATAATAAATAATTTAATTGTACGTTCGTACTTTTAGTACAACGTTTACATATTGTCCATAGATTAAGATAAATTGCCTTGTTCATACTCACAAATGTGATTCCTTTCCTCGATAATGATTTGGTTTGCAAATTAATTTTCGATTAGACAATAGACATACTTTATTACATAATTTTGAAATATATCGACCAAATATTTATATTTTGAATGGACTTTGAGGACCTCAATAGAAATATGACAAATAGAATAAGAGGTTTATATGAGAAAAAATTATTTAAAGATTTAATGATGGCCTATGTCCGAAGAGGAAACAGAACAAGAACATGAAGAGATTAATGCAACGAGGCCTAACTCAAAATGTATGAATGTGCTGCAATCTAGATGACGAGCGTAAGCACCTAGGCCTATATCTAAATTTAGCCGACTTGGCTAAGAAAACAGTATAATCATAAAACAATTCATTTCATTACTTACAATACCACAGGCGGCGCAATAGACCCCGTCTGGGCCCGGGATAGAGTTTGGCCCAGAGCATGGCTCTACTAATCGTAAAAGCAATTCAGGAGAAAAAGTCCACCTTGCAAACACCAGCAAAGGGTAGAATTTTACTCCCCGAAAATAGAGGCGAGCTCTGGCAATTGCCGTCGCGGACCTTGCCCCCTTTCCTTGACGACTCCTCGACGACGATGACGACAATGACACCACGAACGATGACGAAGACAATGACGACTGCGACGTGAATACCCCCTGTCCTCCCCTTACCCGTGGCTGGTTCTGACCAGTATGGGTCTTTCCTCCCCCCCCCCCCCCCCTAAGTTAGAGTGGTGCATTATGACCTAACGGTCGACGCGTCCTTAATCCAAATAAACCAAACTGATGATAAAAACAATGACGACCGCGACGTGAGAAACCCCTTTCCTCCCCTTACCCGTGGCTGGTTCTGACCGGCATGGGCCCTCCTTCCCGTATCCCCTAACATTCTTCTAACCTCACCCCCCTCCCCCTTCAAGGCAGAACGCATAAACTCAATTATGAAATGTCACATTCATTGTTGAACATTAACAAAATGCTATGTACACTGTACATTTTTGAAGTTAATGCATTGTGTCTTGGGGTTGTACAGCTGCATTTTTCGTTACTTCCTAGGCAGAACGCATTAACTCCTGACACTATTATAACAGGATGCTATAGCACACAGCTGCAAAAATGAGATAATGCGTTCTGCCTTTAGGCAAGATATGTGTGTGTATATACAATAAATAAACCTTTATTAACTTTGAAGACAATATAGTCATCAAACTCACCATAAACTGATTTAATTTACAATGTCACAGGCGGAGCAATATGAACTAATCGGTTGAAGCCCTATTTTTCACGCGTGTTGTTTTTGGAATGGCTTAGGAATGTGTTAACGGTGACTTAGAGGAGCTGTCCAAGCAATATAGCACATAATTGGATGAGCGTAGCGAACGTAGCGAGCGAAGCGAAGATTCCATTTCACTACACCGGAGAAAAAAATCCGGAATGTTTATTTTCCCTTTTTTTTCTCTGTATTATTGTGTGTTTGTCAGCACGATTCCGGCTAAACCGATACTCCAATTGCAATGAAATTTTCTGGAAACCTTCGAAATCTCTGAACTTAGAACTGCCACGTTTTCGAGCGCAATCGAAAAATTATTTCTCATTAAAAACGCAATTTTACGATTTTTTTCGATTTTTTAAAAATTTCTTCGACTTATAACACCTACATGCTTTATCCGATATTAATGAGTTTTTCACAGAACCATAATTTTATGAATTAAGATATTCGTGTAAATTTGAGCGCAATCGAAAAATTATTTCTCATAAAAATCGAAATTTTACGGTTTTTTTCTTTTTTTAAAAAATTCTTTGACTTATAACACCTACATGCTTTAACCGATTGTGATAATTTTTCACAGAACCTTAATTTTATGAATTAATATTTTCCTGTGAAATTTGAGCGCAATCAAATAATTATTTCTTATGAAAATCGCAATTTTACGATTTTTTTCTTTTTTTAAATTACGATTAATTAAAAAAATTAAAAATTAAAGTTTATTTTTTATTTAACTTAAATTAATTTTTAAAAAAACATTGATTCTTTTATAGCTTGGGCAATTTTCGTCCGATCGGGTTCATCTCGGGCTCTATAGAACTGTATTGGTCAAGCGAAGCAGTGGTTTATTAGAGGAGTAATTTTTAAAGTCAAAACAGTGCTCAGGGCATTCCGTCACCCTTTTTGGGTCATTTTCAAAAATTTTAATTTTAATTTTTCCTTCCGATTACGTCAGGGGGCGCATTCCCCAAACACCTTCATTTCAACGTTGCCAAAAACTTTTTTGAATGTCTCAAAATAGTAGTTGGTCATTTTGTGGATAAACGTTTTCTTTTGTATTATATCTTCCACAATTACAGTACGATCAGGTACATCTCGAGCTCTACGGTACCGGACGGACGAGGGGCATATTTTGATAACCCGGACAAGTGTCACGGAAAAACTTTTGTCCAGGATTAATGAAAAATGTGCAGTATGTCTGGTCCTGTCCATCTTGGGCTTTGCGGATCTGCGCGGACGAGGCGAAGATTTAGACTTACCGTAAAATATTTTGTCTCGGAATTGTCCCAGGAAAACATTTCTCCCACATTTTACACAAAAGGCGTAAAAATTATCAATTTCGAAAATCATTTTGCACCGTACTTAAGAGGCGGCGGACAGCGTCCGGCGGCGTACTGAAAGTGTCCCGGAAAACAAATTTGTCACAGGTCTTCGGATAAACGACAAACGTCACCCGAAAACTATCGTATCGCGGCCGTACGCGGACCGATTCGCGATTTTGTCGCGTCAACGAGGTTTTCCAACTACGAGGTATTCCGAGTACGAGGTTTTCCACGCCCTCCGCGTAGCGGCTTCAAGCCGCGCGCTAGCGCGACTTGTTAATTCATATATGTTCTATGTGCACGTCCATGAATTGTTATAAGATAAGGATACAAGTCGCTAGACAGGATCGAGCCAGCGACCTTAGCTTCAAACACCAATGACAAGACCGAGCTTCTAGCTGACTTCAGCGCTCACCTGAGATTCGCTCTGTGTTGCCTACAACTTAACTTTTACTTTTACGTTTCTATAGATTTTCTTTCATGAGCTTTGAAAGAAAAACTGTTGAAATCACCGTTTATTCAAAAGAGAGCTCAAAGTTTGGTCGGCTCAAACTTTCTGAAAGTTCGTTGGTATCGCCGGTGGATCTCAGTCTGCGCGGAATCAATGGCAGCAGCTTAGCCGGATGGAAATACACCTTTAGATTGAACTTGTAAACGATTTTATTTGAAACATCGGGGAACCACTGTTTGAAACACAACTCTTCAAAGTAACCAAAGAAACATAACTTTACAAATTCTAAAAAAGGGTGGAGTAGTGCAAACGACGACGTGAGAAACTAGGGCGCTTCAACCGGTTAGGCCATATTGCGCCGCCTGGGATATGTTGATGATATGAGTAAAAGAAAAAAAATGATGGCGATGTTACTTATAGTAAACGTAAAATTATTCATTTGTAAACAAATTAAACGTGGCCGATGAGGACGAAATTTAGTTAAATAAATTACTTTTCAAACGATAAAATAAGAAAGTTTATCACCGTTATCATATGATACACTCTTAGAACGGGGTAACTTAATTTAATTTTAAGACATGTCTGACTTTTGAAATATGTTCGGTTCATTCGTCTATTGTCATCGTCGCCGGGGAGGTCGTCAAGGGACAGGGAGGTGTCCCAGACGACGAATGCCAGAGCTCGCCTCTAGATTCGGGGAGTTACATTCTCCCCTCTTACAAGCTGATGTGCGTAAAGTGGACTTTGTATCTTGAATCGCCTTTCACGATAAGCAGAGCCACGTTTAGGGCCAATTCTACCCCGGGCCCAGACGGGGTTTATCAAATACAACCAAAACCTAGGATGGCTAGACGCAGACATACATAAATCGTGAGTCTATATAGCCTATATTTATGTTCAGATACTGGCCTCATCCGTTAGGCCCACCTATAGTCCAAGACAGAGATTGAAGTACTTTTAAGTTAATTTTTATCAAGGGCATGTCAACCGTTAGATCATAATGCACCTCTCTAGTCTTAGGGATATGGGGTAGAAAATCCCATGCTCATCAGAACCAGCCACTGGTAGGGGAGGAAAGATCATTGTCATCGTTCATGAAGTAACAAATCATTCAATATAGGCCTACTAGCAATGTCCCCTACTTAAAATAAGTTCGGTGACTGAGTGGGGAGACACTACGAATATTTTTATTACATTTTTATTTAAAAACCATGCTTGCAAGGCCCAGCCACAGACCAGTCGTGAGATTGAACACTACAGAAATTTGGTTTTTACATGCACAGACTATTTTTCGTTTATTTGGATGAAAGGTGCGTCAACCGTTACGTCATAATGCTCACCGCTAGCGTAGGGTGGGGGCGGAAACCCAATGCTGGCCTGAACCGGCGACGGGTAAGGGGAGGAAATAGGGGTTCTCACGTCGCAGTCGGCATCGTCTTTGTCATCGTTTTCGTCTTCATAGTCATGGTCGTGGCCGTCGGGGAGGTCGCCAAGGGAAAGGGGAAGGGTCCCTGACGACGAATGCCCGAGCTCGCCTCTAGCTTCGGAGAGTAAAATAACTTACTTCCCTACGTACTAGCTGATGTTTGCGGGATTGATTGATTTTGTTTGAGAAGTTTAAAAAAAAACAGAAAATAATTGGATGAGCGAAGCGAAGACTTCAATTTCACCGACCCCCCAAAAAATTAGCTCGGGTGTTTTTTTTTTTTTTTTCGTCTGTTCGCTCTCTACCGGGCAAACGGCATATCCGATCTTGATGAAAATTGGAAAGGGCTTTCGAAATCTCTGAACTTAGACTTGCTACGTTTTTGGGAAATTCAAAGAAATATTTCTCATGAATATCGTACTTTTACGATTTTTTTCGATTTTTAGTGCGATATTTTCGTGACATTTGGGCCGATTTTGACGAAACGGGTGGGGCTACAACGTACATATTTCACATGGACATTAAGGTTATGGTGATGTAGTACCTTTTGAAAGAAAAAGTTGAAAAATCTAACCAGAATCCATAGAATTAAAGCTTTTAATATAAGTTTTTACGGTAAATAATACCAATTGACAAGAAAAAATAGAAACTTGACAACAATCACCCTCAATGCGTAGGCAGCAAAACAAAGCACTTGCAAAAGTAAAGATATCCCACGCAAACTAAAAACTTTAAAAAGCTCATCCATCAACGCGGCGGGACTTTAGCGTTTTCCTAGTAAATTCTAAGGCTGTTCCGAATCAGTCTTGTTGATTCTGGTGCGGTCTGCGGGTGGAATCGTGTACAACTTGATGATTGATATCGGTGTTCTCTACTTAAATATGCCGGTCTCTAGTTGGTCATTGTTCGCTCGATGATGGTGTGGGCGCCTACAGGGATGGCTTAGTCAACTTTAAATTTAATGTCCCCAACTAAAAATCAGTTCTGTGACTGAGTGGTTCGACTCTTATACGAATTGAAAAGTTTATTTATTTAAGTTGATGAAAAAGATTCCCCAAAAAATCTGCATTTTCGGTTTGCTTTAAATATAAATATTGACAAATAAATATTGGGTGATGCATTTATCTACAATAAATAACACTAAGTTGAATCAGTGCACATGTAATGATTTTTTACCCCTTTCTGGGGCCGGGAAAGAAATAACCCAGAGCATGGCTCTGCTAATCGTACAGGGCGATTCAAGAAAATAAGACCACCTCGCAACGAACTAAACGAAACTAGAGGCGAGCACTGGCAATCGTCGTCGGGGCACCTCACCTTTCCCTTGACGACCTCCTAAAAGATGAAGACAAAGACGATGACGACCACGACGTGAGAAACCCCTTTTCCTTCCCTACTCGTGGCTGGTTCTGACCAGCATGGGCCCCCTCCTCCCCACATCCCCTAGGCTAGAGGGTCGCATTATGACCTAACGGTTGACGCGCCCTTAATCCAAATATACATAAAAATACTTTAATCACGACAAATTAATTAACTTTCACGTTCAAAGTTTCTCCCTCTACAGGAAGAGCAGTTGCAGACAATTCCATGACATTTACACCAGAAACCGCAGAAACCAATTGTAAAACCCCTGTCTGGGCCCGGGGTAGAGTTTGGCCCAGGAGGAGAGAGGACAAGTCCGTCGCGCAAATAGCAGGTTGTATGTGAGGGGAATATTATTACCCGAAACTAGAGGCAAGCTCTTGCAGTCGCAATTTCATCTCTCCCAATCATAATAAAGAACGGCGACAAACTTTCTAATTTTTTATTCAAAGTAATTTGTTTAACAAACTTTTATTCGTTCCAATAATAAATTTCCTTTTGCTATAACTGTCATCATAATAATATAATATAATAAATACGATCTCCCTCCTTCATTCTCCAACCACAACTTTGAGCTGAGATCCGAGCCTCGCTTTCATCTCTTTGAGATCGTTCGACCGAGCACAGATCATTTAAAAACTGTTTTGTAAGTTTCAAGCATATTTTTCATGGCGTGCCTTCTTTCTCGTCGTTCAATCTGAAATGCTTTGAAATATCTCTTCGCTTTGGTTCTTCGTCTCCGAAGCTTCAGACGACGCAGCCTGAGAGAGTTCGCTCGTAGAGTTCTGCTGGATACCTGGACACGTGGGCATAGAGGGAGATGAACAAACTGATTGGGCTGCTAAGGAAGCTTCCCAGCGTCGCGACGTTGATTTCAATCTAGTTCCCGTTCCAGATGTCAAGAGTGGATTCAAGCAACGATTGTTGAATTTGCGACAAACATCTTGGGATGTGGTGCAAAATAATAAATTGCGTTTTTAATTTACTACAATTCAGAAATTAAAACAATTACACCCACGGGAGTGTTTCCCGATCAACCAAATCGAGAAATAAATTGCGTATTGTGTTGCCTACACTGACTCATAAAATTCGTCCTCCTACGTCTCGACTCTCACGTAGAGAAGAGGTGGTATTGTCTAGACTTCGTATAGGCCACACACGCCTAACTCACGGATATCTCTCAACCAGAGAAAAGGTTATTCCCATGTGACACATGTGATGCACCTATAACCGTACATCATATGCTAGCAGAATGTACCAAATATGATGCCTTGCGCACGCAATTTGATCTCACCCAATCATATGAAGAACTTTCTATCATATGATAACGGTGACAAACTTTCTAAATTTCACATTGAAAGTAATTTTGTGTTACAAAATTTAATTTGAACAAAAACATTTTCTTAGCTTTTATATTAAATATCCATTAAAATAAATATTTTTTCTTGTGCTATAACTATCATCACCATCATTTTCTTTTCTTTTATTAACTAAACAATTAACAATATTAATCATCAAGCACTCCGGCATGAACACTCACCATGTGCTGACAATGTCACAGGCGGCGCAATATGACCTAACCGGTTGACGCGCAGTGTGTCTAAAAACGGCGTGACGTCAGTTAGTATAAATACTCTCATTTTGGGGGAGGTGCCGGGTAGACTTGCAAGTTCTGGGCCAGGGTAGATGTGGCCGTTCATGGCTCTTCCTTCTTAAAAGGTAAAGGCGATTTTAAGAGGTTAAAACCCATCTCGCAACTTCGACTATAAGATGGGTAGCTTTACTCTCCGAAACTTAAGGCGAGCTCTGGCGGGGCGTCGTCGGAGTCACATCCCCTTCCCTTGACGACCTAGGAATAGGCCCAAATTATATGATAGTTAAAATTTCTTGTAGCATTTTTGCTTGATTTAAACCCGCAACTGTAGGCCAACTAGATGATTGGTTTTGTGAAATAAAGCCGCCCGTCTGCTTACAAATAAATAGCTCCTTCTACAAAAATATTCTTGAAGTGAGTGAATAACAGATCCAAGATATATTCTAGGGACTTGGTCTGAGCTTCCCATATTTATGGGTGGAAATCCTGGGGAAATCTTCAGTAAGGATTTTCAGTGGCGGGTATTGCGCCGGGGATGTAACGAATGATTGTTTCGCAGATTAACGCGTGTGAAAACTACTTTGTTTACATTGTTAATTAGACGAGGGAGTGGAGCGACTGAGGGTTACAATTCAATTTATACAGGTCTCATCTGTGATTCTCTGTGTGTGAACATCGAAAACCAGCCGAAACGCTGAATAGATTGCGCTGGGAAATTTTAAACAGAATCCGGTACGAGTTAACTGAGAACTGCTAACAAATCAGCTAGATTCATTGCGATTTAAACAAAAAACAAAATATTATTGAAAAATAGGCTGCAATGAGTAGGAATTATTTGAACGTCAATGGCTTTAAATTTTGAAAAAAAAAAAATTTGTTTATTAATCAGTCTGTGAAAGTGCAGTGCCGTGTATCGAATCTTGCATGCTCAAGGTACCCCCCAAAATTTCCCCTGGGAGATTGAGTAATCCTTGCAATTTTTACATGTATTTCGTACGGCTATGTTTTCCATAGTATTCTCACAGATGATAGACTACACTGCGTTATGTGCATTTCAAAACGTTTCATAATTTTAAAAATACAATTCAGAAATTACAAAATCTTTCCCGACACGGGATTAAACCCCATGTCTCCCACATTTCGGGTATAAGGGCGCCTTAGCCAATTATCTAGAAAAACGACTTAGACGTTGTAAGACAGTAAGTGAATTTTGTGTTGAGTACCCGGGAACATTTTCATTTAAGTATGATAATTATTTTGGTATAAATAAAAGGCTTTTTAATTTAAAAGTTTGAAAAAGGGGGCGCGTCAACTTTAAGACCATAATGCGCCACTCAAAACCTATGATATTCTAGGGAGGCCTTAGGTAGGGGGAAGAAATGGAATGTGACTGGGTACTCAACACATGGCTCACTTACTCGTCAAAACAACGACTTTAGCGTTTTCCTAGTATTAAACACTTATCCACCAACGCGAGTGATAAAATAATTATTACAGTTGGCAAGGCGGTCAAAGAGTTGGAATGGTAGTTAGTTGGTTTTATCTGTGTATCTGAGTTCTTTGCTGCGAACATGCGCAGCCGCGTATAGTAGGGGAGCATAGGTAATTCCGGGGCCGAAACGTTGAAAGAGCTATGTATGTGGTATCAATCGTTTCGTATTGATCCATAGATAAACAATTTCGATGGTGAGAGTCTTGTTTTTTTGGCTGAGCCCGGGCCCATATCTAAAACAAGATGGCCGCCGTTTTCGAATTTTAAACTAGCGTATCTTCGTAAATATTTGCCCGATTTAAATTTCAAGGTACTTTCGAAAGGTAAATGATAGAAATTTAAATAAATGTTTACAAATTTTCACGAAAATCCAATTTGTTTGAGGTTATGTTACAAAAACCTTAACTTTTTACTTTACACTTTCTCTTTATGGAACGATATTACTAGGTAAAAAGGTTTTACATTTTCTAAAGTGCATTTTTGGTGGATTATTATTTGTGTTTTTAATGAATCCATGCTTTTAATTTTCTGACAATTAAACCCTGAGTTTTTAATTGAAGCGATGGCATGGTAGATGAATATATGCTACTATACTGTGTGATCTTATGTTTCATTACATTTTGTCGAGACACAATTGGTAAAAACAATTAGATTTTTTGGTATCAATCGATTCGTTATGAACCGAACTTAAAATTTTGATTAAGTAAATTTCGATTTTTTTACTGAGCCCTTTCCCCTGGGCAAAAACAAGATGGCGGCCGTCATTGAACATTTAACTAGAATATCTTTGAAAGTATTTCGTCGTTTTCAATTGTAATGGTACCGTTCAAAAGGTAATAAAAAGAGCTACAAACGATTTTACCAACAATTTTCCAGAAAGTTTAATTTTTTTGGGGTTTATGTTTGGTTTGAATTTTTAGTAATTTTAACGATTTTTTCAGAGCAAAAATAGGTGAAAAAAACTATGTTTGGGGTATCAATCGATTCTTTATGAACCGTGATTTAACAATTTTGATGGGAAAAAATTTTGTTTTTTTACTGAGCTCTTCCCATGGCAAAAAACAAGATGGCCGCCGCCAATGAACCTTTTGACTCGCATATCTTTTAAAGTATATACCGATTTTTAATTCACGTATACCGTTGAAAAGGTAATTAAAATGACGAATAAATATATACTTACCATTTTGTTGAAACTTTAATATTTAGTGAGGTTATGTTAAAAAAAACTTAATTTATTTACCACACTCGTCATCGTTATGGATCTTATGGCGCAATATCTACATGACCAAAACAATTTTGGATATGTTTAGCTTGTTTATTCGTAGCATATCTCTTTATGTATTCAATGAGTCCTTACATTTTATGTTCCGACAAAAACATCCGAATAATGTATTTGAAGCGACGGCATGTGTAAATGAATAAAAATGCATCGAGTATTTGATCTTGATTTTTGAAACACATTTCGTCCAGGCGCAATAATTGATAAAGAATTATGTATCTGGTATCAATCGATTCGTTATGAAACGTACTTAACAATTTTGATGAGGTACCCGTCGCAAAAAACAGATGGCCGCCGAAAAAAAAACTTTGTTAGTTATATATTTTCTAAGGTAATTGACAGACCAATTCAAAGTACCGTTGGAAAGGAACTTAAGTAGTAAAAAATTATAAACTTGCTATTTTCACGAAACTTAAATATTTACTAGGTTATTTTTGTTGAAAGGAAACTATGACGCTATTATGTTGGTACCATAAACATAAATTAAAAAATTTTTCTCCTCCGGAAATTGAACCGGGACCAGGGGAAACAGTATGACATTGACAGCCTAGATACCGGGAGTTTCGAATTCTAAGAATTCACATCAGCATCCAGCCCAGCCCAGAGCCGATCAGTAGCGGACACATAATACACAGAATAGGACACAGAATAGCTGATGAAAAATCATGCTGAAGAAGAATTTCGTCTACTAGGAGATATGCTCAAGCAGAATGGTTTTCCAAATAGAATCATTCAAAAGGCCCTCAGACGACAAACTAACTCGGAAAAAGATGTAGGTACAGTAAAAAAAGAAAACCCCTTGCAACTGCATAATATTTGCCTTTTGTAATAAAGAAAAAGGACCGAATAGGAAACATTTTTGCTAAACAAAAAAATAAAAACACCGACAGAAAGATAGGAGAGTTGTTAAGAAACTAAGGACCACATCCGCCTAGAAGGTAGTGGCTTGTATGAAATTCCATGTGGAAATTTTGACAGGTGCTAAGAGGGTCAAACATGAAGGGAAAATGTTTCAACGTCAACAGGAACACAGGCTAGCTGTGTTAGTTAGTTTGTCGTCTGAGGGGCCTTTTTAATGATTCTATTGAAAACCATTCTGCTTTAGCACATCTCCTAGTAAACGAAATTCTTCTTCAGCATGATTTTCATCAGCTATTCTGTGTTTCTATTTTGTGTATTATGTGTACGCTACTGATCGGATCTGGGCTGGGATGGATGATGATGTGAATAATTAGAATTAGAAACACCCGGGATTAGGTGTCAATGTCATACTGTTTCCAGCTGGTCCCGGGTTCAATTTCCGGAGGGGAAACTTTTTAATTTATGTTTATGGTTTCCAAAAATAATAGCGTCATAGTTTCCTACAACAAGTAACCTCAGAGTAAATATTTAAGTTTCGTGAAAATAGCAAGTTTATAATTTTTTTCTACTTTAGTTTTCCTTCCAACGGTACCTTTGAAATTGGTCTGTCAATTACCTTAGAAAAAAATAAACTAACAAAGTTTTTTTTCGGCGGCCATCTTGTTTTTTGCGACGGGTACCTCATCAAAATTGTTAAAGTACGTTTCATAACGAATCGATTGATACCAGATACATAATTCTTTTATCAAATTGCGCCTGGGCGAAATGTGTTTCAAACATCAAGATCAAATACTCGATGCAAAATATTATTCATTTACACATGCCGTCGCTTCAAATACATTATCTCGGGATGTTTTTGTCGGAAAATAAAATGTTTAAAGGGCTCATTGAATACATAAAGAGATATGCTACGAAATAAACAAGCTAAACATATCCAAAAATTGTTTTGGTCATGTAGATATATGCGCCATAAGATCCATAACGATGAAAGAGTGTGGTAAATAAATAAAGTTTTGTAACATAACCTCACTAAATATTAAAAATTTCAACAAAATGGTAGTATATAGTTTATTCGTCATTTAATACCTTTTCAAAAGGTATACGTGAATTAAAAATCGGGTATATACTTTAAATGATATGCGAGTCAAAAGGTACATTGGCGGGCGGCCATCTTGTTTTTTGCCATGGGAAGAGCTCAGTAAAAAATCGAAATTTTCCCATCAAAATGTTAAATCACGGTTCATAACGAATCGATTGATACCCCAAACATAGTTGTTTCACCTATTGTGCTCTGAAAAAATCGTTTTTAAAAATTTCTAAAAATTCAAACCAAACATAAACCCCAAAAAATTTAAAAAATTTTGGAAAAATTTTTGGTATATCGTTTGTAGCTCTTTTTATTACCTTTTGAACGGTACCATTACAATTGAAATCGGCGAAATACTTTCAAAGATATTTAGTTAAATGTTCAATGACGGCCGCCATCTTTTTTTTGCCCAGGGAAGGTCTCAGTAAAAAAAAACGAAATTACTTAATCAAAATTGTTTAAGTTCGGTTCATAACGAATCGATTGATACCAAATATCTAATGTTTCACCAATTGTGTCTCGACAAAAGTAATGAAACATAAAAATCACACAGTATAGTAGCATATATTCATCTACACATGCCATCGCTTCAATTAAATAACTCAGGCTATAATTTTCAGAAAAATTAAATGCATGGATTCATTAAAAACACAGAAAATAATCCACCCAAAAAAGCAACTTGAGAAAATGTAAAACCTTTTTACCTAGTAAATATCGTTCCATAACGAGAAAGTGTAAAGTAAAAAGTTAAGGTTTTTTGTAAAAATAACCTCAAACAAAGATTTTTTGTGAAAATTTGTAAACATTTATTTAAATTTTATCATTTACCTTTCGAATGGTACCTTTGAAATTGAAATCGGTCAAATATTACGAAGATACGCTAGTTTAAAATTCGAAAGCGGCGGCCATCTTGCTTTAGATATGGCCCGGGCTCAGCCAAAAAATCAAGACTCTCACCATCGAAATTGTTATCTATGGATCAATACGAATCGATTTATACCACATACATAGCTCTTTCACCTAAGCTGCCACGGAAGCGTTTTCTTACCTATGCTCCCCCAAGTGGGAAAATAAGTTTTATTTTTTAGAGGGCTGTGGATAAGGCATTTTTCAGAAAAACGCCAACCCCGTTTTTTTGATCGCTTTTTCGAAATTTTCAGTCGTGTTTGTTTCTCTGGAAAAATACATTTTATCTATTACCCGGGTTTTGAAAAATCAATCAAAATTTAGTGCTCAAACATACGAAGATCTTCGTCTGTTTTTTGAAATGGTAATGGGGGCGTGATGTTTGTGAGAGAGTAAAAACAAATTTTGGCTTCAGTTTGGCGTCTAGCTTTTGGTTTTTCATCGCCGCAATGAAAATTCACCCAAAACCAAGCTTCGATTTAGAGTTTTTACGTTTCTCAATATAACATCGGGAAAGGTTTTCAAACCCTTTAATATCAAACCCCATGCTTTTTGTCTTGTGGGAAATTTAAATTTTATTTAGTACTCCCCCCCTTCCCCTTCCCGGGGCTGGTTCGACTGCTGGGACTCCACCCATTTCCCTGGGCAGAGGTCGATTATGAAAACTTTTGACGCCCCTTTTAAGAAAATGAATCAGTTTCCCTCATCCTTTCCGAAAAAGGAGTACTCAGCCCCTTTCCTCCCCTTCCCTGGGTGGGGTTTTGACCAGCATGGGCCCCCGTCCCGTATCCCCTAGGCTTAATGGGGCAATTACCAAACGGTTGAAGCGCCCTGGTTTTTTTACGTCATGTCCCCAAAAAAATTTCCCCCTTGTTTTAAAAAGCAAAATAATAATTTCTTTTCATCCTTGCATGGCTGCAATCGAAAAAAACGATTTTTAAAAAAAAAGTCACACGAAAACATCAGTGTAAGAGTGATAAAAACTTTACGAAACTAGATACGAGCTCTGGGGAATCACCGTCAGGGCCCTTTCCCTGACGACCTCCCCGCGACTGTGCAGGACACAACTTAACGGGGGGGGGGGGGGACGTCGGCATGTGAGAAAAGTGTGACAACTGGGCCCCCCCTTCCCATATCCCCTAGGCTAGAGTGGGCATTTGACCAACGGTTGAGCGCCCTTTAAACCAAATAAATGTTGATACAAGTAACAACCTGCTAAGTCAGGGTTAGTAACAAAAAGTAACAGGGCGTAGCATTGTCCCGCTCATTTTTGTAAAACTCAGCGTTTTTGGGATAAACAACCATGGTTTAACTCTCGTTTCCATAACTCCTAGCTCAGGACTTAACTACCCAACGACGTCACACTTAACTTACTGTTTACATCGGTTTCAAACCGTGCAACTATAAACAAAAGTCCTCTGTATTTGAAACCAAATATTCCCCAAATCCTCCTACCTTTCCTTACACCTATCTTAATTACTTTCTTTTGTTTTATAAACCCTAAAAAACAATATTATAAAAATCAATCGCCACAACAAACTTAATTTATTAACATATATAAAATCCCAGGGGGCGCAATATGACCTAACGGTTAAAGCAACCTAGTTTTTTCACTTAATTTTTTCTCACTGGAACTCATTTTGAACGCTTTTTCCAGTCGCGTTGAGGGATGAGTTTGAATGGTTACTTATTTTTGTTTAATGATTTCTGTTTCGTGTCGTCATTGTCGTCATTATTAAGACGAAAGCAAACAAGGGTCAACCATGTCAGCCTTCACAATGCGAGGCGACCCGACCCGCAAATCTGAAAGACATCAACCCCCGTCTGGCCGGGGGGTAAAAATGGCCCAGGAAAGGCTCGGGTAACTTTCAAGGTGTTTTAAAAGAAAAGTCCCCCTTGCAAACACAGCTAGAAAGAGCGGAGTATTTTTCTTTTCGAAAGTGAGGCGAGCTCGGGCATTCGTTGTCGGGGACACTTCGCCCCTTCCCCTTGACGACCTCCCCGCGACGATGACAAGACCATCAACATGAGATGAAAAAAACGATGACGACCGCGACGTGAAAAACCCCCTTTTCCCCCCCCTTAAACCTAGGGCTGGTTCAAACCAGCATGGGCTCCTCCCCCCCCCATATCCCTAGGCTAGAAGTGGCATAGTGACCTAACGGTTGACGGCCCTTAAACCCAAAAATAAAAAAAAACCTTTACCGTTCATCATATGGTAGCAAATTTTAAAAATATATCCCTCACACGAAATTTGATTTTTTCCCAATCATATAAAGACCTTCTTCATATGATAACGGCTAAAAATTTTCTAAATTTCTCATCCACAGAAATCTATTTAACAAAATTTCTCACTTAAAACATTTTTTTTAAAGATTTATTTCCATTCAAATAAAAAAATTTTTGTTTGGGTTTTTATTTTTCATATATTATCCTTAAAAAAACTATCTAACTTCAAAGACCCCTTTAAACTGTCTCATCAACTTAAAGTTCACTGTCGGTGCAATTTGACATAACCGGTTAAAGCCCCCTAGTTTCTTACTTCGTCGTTGTTAAATCATATTTTTTTTTTAAAAAAAGAATAACTGCGGGCCCCGGGGATAAAATTTGGGCCCAGGCAGGGTCTGCTTATCCTAAAGGGCGAGGAAAAGATAAGTCCATCTCGCAAAACATCACCTATTAAAGAGTTATTGCACCAAAACATAGGCGATATCGGGCGGTCGTCGTCGATAAATCCCCCCTGCCCTTGACTACCCCCCCGACGACGACGACGACGACGAATATGAAACACGAAAAAATGACATTAATACTTGACGACCGCGAGTGGAGCACCCATTTCCCCCCTCTACAAGGCCCGCATGGGTCCCCCCACCCCCAAACCCCCCCGGCTGAGTGGCGCTTATGACCCTAACGGTTTTCGCGCTTAATTCAAGGTTTCTTTAAAAAATATTAATTTAAATTCCATTTTAGCTATTTCATTTTAATTTCCACGGGGATAACACAAAATTTTTTTAGAAATAAAGAAACAAAAGAAATAAATACTTTTTAAAATCATTTCAAAAATAAAAAAAATCAAAGCGGCGCACAATAAAGACTTTTTTTGGTTCACGCGTCCTAGATCCTGTTGTAGTATGGGCCTTTATCTTTGGGGCTACGCTACTATTTGGGGTCCTACTTCAGGCCCCCCCGTATTTACTGTCTGATTGCAGTTTAAGTAATTGCGGTCATACCCAAAGGGCTGACACTCCAAAAAACCCCTTTAAGTTTCCTCCCTTTTCCGTCAACTTGAGGAAAGGTAAAATTGAGTGAAATGTTTATAAAAGTAACTGCACTTATCGTCACATAGCACTTTTTGCCTTGACTTTAATAATTAAACAAAACTATTTTATTAGGTGATGAGCATGGCTCTGCTAATTTTACAGGCAATTTTAAGAGAAAAAAATCCACCTCGCAAACATCAGCTAGTAAGAAGGGAGTATATTACTCCCCAAACTAGAGGCGATCTCTGGCAAAGCGTCGGGAATCTCCCTTCCCTTTACCCTCTCCGACGACGTGAAGACAAAGAAACAACGAACTGACAAAGACAATGACGCCCGCGAAGTGAGAAAACCCCCTTCCTCCCCTTTCCCGTGGCGGGTTCTGACCACATGGGCCCCCCCCTCCCATATTCCCAGGTTAGAGTTGTGCATTGTGACCCAAAGGTTTTACACGTCCTTTTAAAAAAATAAAAAAAAAAAAGTTGCTATTTTTTGCCATTCAAAAAAAATTTTTTTTCCTTTCCTATTATATCATAACCCTAATTTATTTTTTTTGCTTTTTTTTAGTTGTTTTTGTGGTTGCTTCTCGCTTCCCATGCAAAAGGGGTCCGGGGTTTGTTCCCGCTGTGGCAGAAGTTTTTTAAACTAACGTTTTTGCCCAAAACCATCAGTTTTGGTTAGGAGTTTGTAAAGGTGCATTAACCCGCCCCTAGAAACGAAGCAAGCGCAAAAAATCTTAAAGGTTGATCTGAATCGGCCTTTTGTTTTCTGGCGTTGACCCGGGGGTTTTTCGCACCATAATTACATATGTTAGTAGCTAAGTTCTCACTCGCGCAGGAGCCTAGCAGTTTAAAACAACCCAAGATGGCTTCTGTTTTGGCAATTTTCTAGAGGGGCCAATTTTAGATGTGGACAAAATGTGGGGTCACGCTAAAAAATTAATTAAAAAAAAAAAAAAAGATTATCAATAGGGCTGTTTTCTTCTGGGGGCTAGGTGAAGCATTATACTTTAGGGCGCCCCCTTATTAATAAACCAAAAATTTGAGGTTAGGTGCATAGGAAAGACTGAAAATTTGAAAGTTTAAAATTTTGTGGGGGGTTTTTCTTTCCTTTTGCCACAAACAAACAAAACAAACAAAAAACAAAGTACAAAAAATAGTCAAAGCCCTGATACTGGACAGTTTTCGTTTGTACTGCTTTTTAAAATTTCTGCATAAACTGCATTCAGCCTGGACCTGCAAGATTCGTAGCATTTACAGGTCATTTAACCTTGAAATTTTCTTACAAAATTTTGATGGTTTTCACCCAATCCTGAAAATTCTTCTATGATAACGGCGACAAATTTTAAATTTCTCAATTCTAGAATTTTATTACCCCAACGAACACAACACACTCATTTATTTTTTTTTTTTCTTTTTGCTTTTTACTTTTAACTCCATAATTTTTTTTTACTCTTACCCCAAAAGGGGAAAAAAAAAAAAAATTAAATCATTCACACCCCTTAATCATTTCTAAACTTTTAATATCACAGGGGCGCAAATTTTAACAACCGTTGCAGCGTCCTAGTTTTTCACTCGTCGTATTTATTTTATTTTTTTTTACCCGACGGCGACGACAATGCACACGGGGATGATGACAACTCGCCCATCAGCTAGTAGAGGGATATTTACCCCAAACAGAAGGGAGCCTGGCAAATTTTGTCGAGACCTTGCCTCCTTCCCTGGCGCCCCGGGCGCGAGAAATGACCAACGAACGATGACAAAGACGATGACGACGGGGGTTTTAGAAATCCCCCCCCTCCCCCCCCCTGGCTGGTTCTGACCCCATGGGCTTTTTTCCCCACCCCCCTTAGATAAAGGGTGCATTAGACCTAAAAGTTGACGCGCCTTAAACCAAATAGACCAAAACCTTTTAACCGGTACATCAATGCTAGCTTCATGTACAAAAAGTGATTCCTTTTCCCACGCATTTTATTTCTCCCAATCAATGGGATCTTCTATACCATACGATAACGGGGACAAACTTTCAAATTTACATCCAAAGTTATCATTTTAAAAAAATCTAATTCACATAATCACATTTTTTAAAATGTATTTTTTCCATTCTTATAATTACTTTTTTTTTTCTTTTTCAAAATCATCATCTTTATAAATATAACATAACCCCTCTAAGACCCTTTCCCCTCTCTCAGAAACTTTTAGTACCGGGCGGTACAAAAATAAAACCCCCCCGGGTTGAAGGCCCTAGTTTCTCACGTCTCGTTGTTTTTTTTTTTATTATTTATCTTTAAAAATTATGTTCTCCGTATGTTGAATGCAGCTTGTTTTGATATTATGTTTTTGCTTTCTTGCAACTTATGTGTTTGTTTTTTTGTGCGCTTATACGGGCAAAAAGAGGGAATTGCTCCTACAATGGCCTTCTCGCCGAGCGGCGAAAAAAAATCATTAAAAAATAAAAAATAAATAAATAGTTTAAACTTGAACAAATTTTATTTCTTACCCGGGGCGGTTTTATCCCGTCCTTTTTTACTAGAATTTAAAACAGTAGTTGACGACGAATGCGTAAAACGAAAAATATTTTAAAGTACGGTCGAATTTGTGGGTAAATGTTTGGGTTTTTAAAGCAACCCTCTTTTTAAATTGATGAGGATATTTCTGACGTAGTAGACCTAAGCCTAGGACCTAGACCGACAATATGTATTCAGACCTGTTTGATTTGTTGGCTGATTTTAGTTTCCGAAATTGAGTCACATTAATTGTGTCCGGGAATCAAAGGTTCACTTTGATTTTCCCCCGTTTGGGCCCAGGGTAGAATTAGTTTGGCCCAGAGCTGACTCTGCTGATCGTACAAAAAATCATCTCGCACATACGGCTGGGTATATTTTCTTCCCGAAAATAAAAAAAGGGGAAAATCTCCCCCCTTTCCCTTGACGACCCCCCCGACGATGAGACATACCAACCCCCAACAAAGACAAGAAAAGAAAAAGTCCACCATCGAAAACCATCAGCTGGTATAAAGGGGAAAAGTAATTTACACCCGAAAATACGGGCGACCCCCCTGGCAATCGCCCGTGGGGGACCTTTTCCCCTTCCCAGGACGACCCCGGACGACGATGTCGCCCAAGGGAAACCACGAACGAGGGAACTAAGACAATGACGCCCGCGAGGTGAAAAACCCCTTTTTTCCCTTCCCCTTTAAACCCGTGGGGGGGCCCCTTTCCCCCCCCTCTACTCCTCCCTAGGTTAGGGGTTGGGCATTATGACCTAAAGGTTTGACGCGCCCTTAACCCCAAATAAACATAAAATAATAATAAAAATTTAAAAAAAATTAATAATAATTAAAATTTTAATAATAATAATAATAATAATAATAATAATAATCAATAAAAATAAATAATAATAATAAAAATAATAATAAAAAATTAATAAAAAAATAATAATAAAAATAATAATAATAATAATAAAAATTAATAATAAAAAATAGAAAGCATTTAGAAAAACATTTGAAAATTTTGAACAAACCCTTTAAAAGAGAGACCGAATTAAAAAGATTTTACAAAAAAAAAATATTCCATTTAAAAAACTGTCTAAAAAACTATTGGAAAATTTTTTAAGAAATTTAGACCCAAACCCGATTTCATAAAAATTCATCTGGTTTGTATTTTGGGAGCGGTCACTGTAGCAAAAAATTAACTTTCATTTTACCCAAACCAAGAAATTCAGAAAACAATGGAACAAACCCAAAAAAGGGAGGAAAAAGGGAAAAAGAAGGTTAGAAAAATAGAATAAAACGTACTAAGAGGGATTTTTGGAATCTAACAGCATATCTAGAAAAATAACACAAAAAATCGGTTCCCTAAAGGAAAAATTTAAACCGTTTTTTTTGGAAACCCGGGAAACCAAACCATTTTAAGAAGTTTTCCCAGTTTAAAAATTTGGGGAAGACTATTTGGACACTAGGAAACAAAGTTTGAAAGCTCTACCCGGCACGCTTAAAAAGATATGGGCAGTGTAGCAGGGGAACCGAAAGAAAAAAAATTGGGTTTAAAAGAGTAATGAAAAAATTTTTTTAATCGGAAACTAGGAAAACAAAGTTAGGGGTGACAACGACAATATTCCCCCTTAAAAGAAGCCTTGGGAATTTTGGAGTAACTTTTTGGTAAAAACCAAAAGATTTTAAAAACCGCGAGGGCCAAAGGTTTCCTCAATAAAAACAAAAAACAGATGAAATTGAGGAAATGCCGGTTATAGTAGAAAATATAGCCCGACATCACATATCCCAAAAAAAAAAACCTCAAAATTTGGGAAAAGCTCCTGGAGTGGGATGGAATACGGGAACTTTTGGTGGAAAAGACTAACGCCAGTGCATTGTAAACTAAAGGATTTCTTTAACCAAGTACTTCCGCCCCATCCTTGCCCCCGGTTTTTCTTTACTAAAGGTAAAAACCAAATAAAATTCAAGACAGGAGACAATGGGCCCCCAAAAAATTATAGACCCATCATTTGTTTGCCAACCTTTTATAAAATTCAAACATCAATCTTTATTTTTGAAATTAACAAAACCCAATTTATCAGAACATGAAATTTAGCTTTGGGAACAGAAAGGATGCACAAAAAATTTCATATGGTGTAAAGGCAGCTTAAAATTTAATAGTATTTTACAAAACATGCAAATGACAAAAAGGGGAAATTTCTACCCGTAGTTTACATAAAACTACAAAAAAGCATTTGATTGGGTTCCGCACTTTGGGTTAATCAAAGTTCTTGATTTGTATAAGGAAAATTTCCACGGGTTTGAAAAGGGTTTGCTTAAGCATCTCAAAATTCATGGAAAAATTTTAATATAATACAAAAAAAAACCAATTAGATTCGTTGTATTAAAAATATGGAAATAAAGAGAGGGATCTTCCAGGGGAAAAACCTTTTTCCCTCTATGGTTTTGTCTCGCATTTAACCCCGTTTAGAGCTACTTAATCAAAAAAATGCTGGATATTTGCCTTTTCCTGTAAAGAAATTTAAAGACAAGGGTAACACATCTGCTATATATGGATGATTTTTTAAAAATTTTGGAAAAACAAAAAAAGAGTCAAAAATTTTTTAAATTTACATAGTAAAAATTTTTCAGTGGGAAAACATTCATATGGAATTTGGATAGATAAATTTGCTTTTAATGCATATGAAAAATGGAAAATTGCAAAAAACTGACAATTACCAAAAATTGGTTTTTGGGGCAAAAAAATTCCCCAAACCCTAAACAATTTGGAAGGAAAAATACAAAAACCTAGGAATGGGCAAAACATTATTCTTAACCCCAAGGAATTTAAAAAAGTATTTAAAAAAAAAGTTTTGAACATAGAGTTAAAACTATCTTAAAAAAAAAATGTTAAAGGAAACTATAAAAAACAAAGGGATTAAAAAGCATGGGCTTTACCCAAACTTGGGCCTTTTCATTTGGTTATTGTGAAGTGGGCCCAAAGTGGACTTTATGGACCTAGATCGTTTAAAAAGAAAACAAGACCTTCCCTTTTGAACTTTCCCCCCCAAAAAAACATCTTCTGAAAGGGTTTTAAAATACCACGGGGAAAGGGTGGGAAGAGGATTTGGGAAATATTCGGGCATTGGGGCTAAATTTGCAAGTTTTAAAAATCAGGGGCATTTTTTAATTCTACTTCCATTTATAAAAACCCAAAAACTTAAAAATCCGGTAAAACTATAACTCCCCTAAGGCTAAATGACGATTTTTTCCATCCAGAAATATACATAGAAGATTTAAATTTTGAAGATGAATGTCTGGAATACTAAATCTACTTCATGGGGGGGTACCCGAAAAACATCCAGCAGCCAATATTTAAAATTGTTAAATCAATAAGATGGATTTTCCAAAGGAGATTTGGGTTTTCTTTTTAAAAGAAAGGGTTTATGTTTTGGGCCCTCCAAGATCAGGGATTTAAATTTCCAACAAATATAAAAAAATTCCCTCATCAAACCCAAGACAAAAGTATGTGTAAAAAAATGCAAAAAATTTTCGGAGACAAAAAGACCTGTTTAGCTGGGTGTTTCCCCAAATTTCCCAAAACGTTTGGGATCCAGTAGGCATAAAAAGGTAGCAAAGATAGTTTATCAACATCTAGGGAAAGAACGCAATCCCACTTGTCAAAACCCCCTCCTTTTTACAAGTATTTTCCTGCCCCCTGTGATCGAAAATGCAGAAAAATTTTAATGTATTGGGATAAACAGGTTTTTTAACAGACAAAACCTAGACCACAACAAAAACCAGGGGGGCATCATTTTTTGCGATAAAAACTAACAGAAATTTCATAAACTAATTGACATTGCGATCCCCCCTGAGTAAAAAAAAAATTTAGAAAAACCCCAGAACCTAAGGGGGAAAAAAAAATCAAAATTTAAGGCAAGAAAAAAACAAACTTTGGGGAAAATAAAAAATGTTACTTCGTGCCCATCGTGATCTCCGCCACTGGAGTCATACCATCTTCCCTCTCTGGGCCCGCCTTTCAATGCCTGGGTCCCGTCCCCCAAACCCCTACCCTTTAGCAAAGCCCGAAAGCAGTCATCCTTCAAACGTGCCCCATAGTCCCGAAAAATTTTTTGCAATAAACAAATCTTTTCTCCCTCTCCTTCCCCCCTCTCTCTCTCTTTCTTTTCCTCTTTAAAAAATTTTGCCATTTCAAATTTCTTGTTTTATAGATAGAAATTTTTTTTGATTTTGTTTTTTCACACTTTTCTTTATTTTATTTTTTTTAATAGGGTTTAAATTTTTCTACAGTAATATGTTTTACTATATTTTTGTTTTCACGCTGCATAATGTAAAATTTTTGGGGCCCTTGGGGCCCCACCCCGCCTTGTGGGATACCCGGACCAAAAGTACCTGAATTGTTTCCTTGAAACAAAAAAAGAAAACATATAATAATAATAATAATAAATAATAATAATAATAATGATAATAATAATATAATAATAATAAATAAAATAATAATAAAATTAAATAAAAAAATAAAATAAAAAATGTCTGTCTGTCTGTCCGGTCCCATAGCCGAGGGCCCAAAAATAGATTGGCTAAAATTTTAAACAAAAATCCGTATCAGGTAATGAAAAACGCTAAAAAAAATGAGTGCAATCCATTTCGTTTTTAAACCACAAGTAAAAATCAATTGAAAAATTGATTTGGAAATGTGTAGATTTCTCTTATAACAATACTTTTGACTTGAAGAAGTTTTTTTTTTGAATAATTTTTAACGGGCTGTGATTACGCATAGAGTGACCAAGGTTTCCCTAATTTCCGCTAAGACATTGAGTAACCTTGAAATCTTTCTGTATTTGTATGGCATGTTTTTAGTTTTTTCACAGTTGATGTAGACAAAACTGCTTTATATTTTTTAAAAAACAATTTATATTTTTTTAAAAAATCCATAAACTAAAAAATCTTCTCCGACCGGGGGATTAACCCTGTCCCCCTTTCCCGGGTTTTAAGGGCGCCTACCCAAACTAGACAAAGAAACCCCAAAAGCTGATGACGAGGAGTGAGCCATGTGGAGTACTCGGGAACATCCCCTTTCCTGCCTTACATAAGGCTGATCACTCAGTATGGGGAATAAAGGGGGATTCAACCACATGGCTCCTAATAATACGGTTTAAAGTTAAGTTGGTATAAGGGCGCGTCAACTGTAGGCCATAATGCCCCCCTTTAGCCTCTGATTGGCTAGGGGGGCCTAAGGAAGAGGAAAAAGTAATGTTACCCGGGGACTAACAAAAGGGTCACCCCTCGTCTAACAACGATTTGGCGTTTTCCCTAGTTTTTACTAAGAAAACTATATAACCATCAAACCACATGCCCAGGGTAGGATTGGCAAGCATGGCTTGCTAATCGTAAAAGGGGTTTTAAAAGCAAAAGTCCCCCTCGAAAACATAGCTATTATAAAAAGGGGAGTGTTTTACTCCCCCCAAAATAAGGCGAGTTCTGGCAATCGTGTCGGGGCCTTCTCTCTTCCCTTGACGACCTTTCGACGACGATGATGACAATGACACCACGAACGATGACGAAGACAATGACGATGCGATGTGAGAAACCCCTTTCCCCCCTTACCCGGGGGTGGGTTTTGACCAGCAGGGGCCCCTCCTCCCCCTAGCCCCAGGAAGAGTGGTGCAAATGACCTAAGGTTTACGTTTTTCCTAACAAAAAAACCAAAAAAAAACTGGCAAACCCTCGTCGGGGGGCCAGCCTTTTTCCCTTTACGACCCCTCTACGACGATGACGACAAAGACACCACAACGATGACAAAGAAGATGACGACCGGACGTAAGAACCACTTTCCACCCCTTACCCGTAGTGGTTATGACCAGCATGGGGAAGGGCCCCCCCAAAAGGCTTTTCCCCCGCCCC
>JAMZAV010011916.1:0-18109 GCA_024449915.1 Sweltsa coloradensis
CAGCGGACAGCGACATGGTTTCGTGTGACATTGACAGTGTAGTGCACATAGGTTTACGTTTTTTAGTGTAATTTGTTAAGTAAGGCCTACTTTATTATTATTTATTAGTAAATAGATAAATGATAAATTGTATTTAGAGTCTACCCACTCAGTTATATAACGAAACATTTTTGTCTTTCCAATAAATGTAAAAGCTTTTGATCATCATCATTGGCTAGGCCCTAGGGCTAGCTACTGTAGGGTCAGGCTCAGCCTAGGCCTAGGCCTACAAGAAGACCGAAAATGACCGAGTTTGACTGCCTTCTACAACGCTACGTGCAAGATCTCATTCACAAACCAATACCAGAAGCTGAAGGAAAGTCACAGTATTCAGGCTATATTGAGGGCGAGAAGGAATACAGTTCTTTCGTAGTTGACCTCAAGGCCTTGGGATTTTTGTTTTCGACAGAAAACAGTAATCAAAACAAAGCAAGTAAGCAGGTCAATCAAATCATGCTCTTTCAAGATTTGGCTATTGTTTGTTTGGTATCTAGCCTACCAACCGTGCAACACGAAACGTAGCTAACTTAACGTAACCTAACCTAGGCTAATCAGTAGGCCTACTTTTTTGGTTGAGACCGGGCAACTTTTCTGGTTGGGGGAAAAGTATGTTAAGGGGGGGGGGGGGGGGGGTGAAACATATATTTTACAATATCATTATTATTATTACGCGCTTTGCGCCCCCCCCCCCCCCCCCCCCACACCCAACCTACTTTTCCCATCCAAAGACAGTGTTGAAAGTTGAAACGTTGGCCGGTCCCAACCAAAACTCCCTCAAAACACTAAAGCTAGGTATCTGCCCAGAATAGAAGCTTAACCTAAATGTGGCTAAGTGTAATTTTATTACGTTTACTACTAAAAGGAAAGGTAATATTGACTTCCATTTACCAGCTTGATAACTCTCCCCTAATGAAGGTGAATACTATCCGTGATTTAGTGTACAACTGTCTAGTGATCTCTCATACAATAATCACCTACAGCTTATCATCCCGAAGGCCCTTAAAATGCTCGGCTTTGTGAAAAGGAATTGCACAAAGACTTTTCCATTGACTTTTTCAGGAAGCTCTTTGTGGCATAAAAGACCTCAGATTGACTTTTGCAAGTGTCATATGGAACCCTCATCACATTACTAAAATCCGTAGCATAGAACGTATCAGCAGAAGTTCGTTAAGCATGTCTGCTACAAGACCAATGTTACTTAAACTAGGAAACGCTAAAGTCCCGCCGCGTTGATGGATGAGCTTTTTAAAGTTTTTAGTTTGCGTGGGATATCTTTACTTTTGCAAGTGCTTTGTTTTGCTGCCTAATCATGTAGGTGAATGTTGTCAAGTTTCTTTTGTTTCTTGTCAATTGGTTTTATTTACCGTAAAAAACTTATATTAAAAGCTTTATTTCTATGGATTCTGGCTAACTTTTTCAACATTTTCTTTCAAAAGGTACTACATCACCATAACCTTAATGTCCATGTATAATATGAACGTTGTAGCCCCACCCGTTTGGTCAGAATTGGCCCAAATGGCACGAAAATATCGCACAAAAAGTCAAAAAACGTATATTAAAAGCTTTATTTCTCTCGATTCTGGCTAACTTTTTCAACTTTTTCTTTCAGAAAGCAATACATCACCATAACCTTAATGTCCGTTGTGAAATATGAACGTTGTAGCCCACCCGTTTGATCAGAATTGGCCCAAATGGCACGAAAATATCGCACTAAAAATCGAAAAAAATCGTAAAAGTACGATATTCATGAGAAATATTTCTTCGATTGTACCCAAAAACGTGGCAAGTCTAAGTTCAGAGAAAACGAAGGTCGTGTCAAATTTTCATCAAGATCGCATATGCCGTTTGCCCGGTAGAGAGCGAACAAACAGACAGAAAAAACGAAAAAAAAAAAAAAAAAAAAAACAAAAAACACCCGAGCTAAATTTTTTGGGGGGTCGGTGAAATTGAAGTCTTCGCTTCGCTCATCCAATCATAGATGCAACTATTCAACTTTATGCAAGAATTTAAATCTTGCATCACTCGAAAATCGTCGCCAGCATACAGATCTAATATTTCTGTATAAGCTTCTGCACAATTATTTTGACTCTCAGCTTCTTCATTCAGTACATTTTCACGTTCCTGCAAGACTAACACGAAACCTTCAGACTTTCCATCTTCCCAGAAGCAGACTAGACATTTTTAGTAATTCACCAATAAACCGGATCCAACATACGTATAACCAATTAGTTGTCATCCATCCTGATCTTGACATTAATCACCTAAACTTTCAATGTTTTAAAAACTATTTCTTCAAAATATGTTCTTGAGGTTTATAACTTTTGTAATCGTCAGTTTATTTTATTTTTTTGCATTTCGTTTAGTATAATGTTCTTTTGTGCACCTGAGACATATTTAGATGTTGTTTGATTTTTTGATATCATTTTTATTTTTTATGCTTTAGTATTAGCTAATTTATGAAATGCCTATATTGCACTTGTGGAGGTAACTCTGTTGTTGGTGGCAATAATAAAATAAAAAAAAAAAAAAAAAACTAGCCCCTACCACATTCCGCGTTACTTTTTCGGTTGGGGCGGTCCAACTCTATCAACACTGTTTTTTTTTTTTAAATAAAAAATAAAAAACAACATTCAACAACTAATAAATAAAAAGAAACTCATTAGGTAGGCCTATTTCCCATTTATTAATAACAAACAATGTGAATAAATAGAATTAGGGGCCTAAGTAGTTTATTAATACGGATGTAGACCTGGACCATTAAACTCCACACAACTCATAACTTACTTTTGTTTATAAAACATAATAAAATAAAACATGCTGAGTACATTTTTAAAATAGGCCCCTAGGCCCTAATATAAATCTGTAATTATAAAATATAAATCAATGCAAGTTGGTTATTTATTACTATCATTCCCTTTCATAGTTGGGACTGCCCCAAACCGAAAGAGTGCCCATTCCGCTGTATCTTCTATAGGCTACATGGTCCTCCCTGCCTCTATAAAACCGCAGACTTTTGCCAATGTTCCCCACCCCCTATTAAGCCTTAACCCATCGGCTTACCATTAAAAATCGCTGCGCCTGGCCCCCCAATCCATTTATTTTTACGAAATGGGGTTGCGGAGCGCACCTCAGCAAAACAATTCACTGCTCCAACAAAAATAACCCGATTTACTTGAAATAAAAACTAAAATGTAGGCCTAGCCTAAATAAATGTCTAGGTGTATGAACTTTCCTCCGAATTTTTCTTGGTGTCAAAATATTACACCCCTCATCTTCGTCATATCCGTCAAAATATTGCAATAAGCTGTAGCCGCCATAGCGCGCGCGCCGCCATACCACCTACGAATGCAAACATAATCTTTCCTTCAAGCATAGACAGGCTAAAACTTGACCGAGTGACGAGCCAAACACAACGTTGGATGCAGCGAAGTGCGTAGAGTACATTGAGCGCGATCTCTTGGTGATTGGACGAACCATTCTCATACAACGACCGATAATGTAGCGCGCTGTTCCCTTGCTGTTCCAGCCCGTCGATTCGATGGCCAGGCAAATCGGCGCGCATTTTAAACAGCCCGTCGATTCGACCGGCGAGAAAGCCGATGGGTTAATTGCTCGTACCTACCCACCCATCTTCTCCCTACAACAACCCTCCACATAACGGTGACGTTATCGTAAACTTTCCCAACATTCCCTCCATCTTGGATTTGTTAAAATAAATCATAATATGCCGCTATATTACAATAGGCTAAAATTAATATTCGCACATTCTATTTCAGGTCGAATTGTTTTTTCCTTCGAGCAAAAGAATGCTGACATACGTATTCCGTACTTTGGTTCACCATTTCAAGTTATCAAGTCAACGTACATGGCATGCTGTCAGGGTGGATCGTGCGAACCAAAGAAAACGCCAAAACTTTTGATGGTAGGTAACGTAAATGACTTGACATTATATTTTGTTTTACGGACAGTCTAGCTATGTTTATGTGTTGTCCTCGGTGTTATGTTGTGAGTTTCCCCTGCTTTTGACTAAAGAACTGGGACAGGAGAGATTGAGGTTTAAACTAGAAAGAGAACGTCTAAGATGGTTTGGACATATGAAAATGATGGGCAGGGAGAGGATTCCAAGACGAGAATTTGAAGCGGCAAAGAAGGGGTAAAGATAAGTAGAAAGGCCAAGAGAGAAATGGGAAAGATTAATTCAAGAAGACGTTGGAAAACGGGATGAAGATAGGAGCATGTGACAAGAGTTAAGCTGTGGGAGGAGGGAGGACAGAAGAGAGTGGAGTAAATTTGTGGAGAGGAACCTGAGTTAGACTAGGAAAACGCTAAAGTCCCGTCGCGTTGTTGAGCGAGCACCGGTACGTGCAACACGACCCGAGTACGACATTCCCATAATGTTACATACCAATAAGTCTTTAAGGTCTTGACCGATTTAGCTGAAAATCTGTTAAATAGGAGAGAATGGATAAAATTCACCGCCATCTAGAGGACCTTGACATCATTTCTTTGGGAAAACATAACAAATAATACACTGCTTTCTCGATAGTATTTTGATTACTTCTAGGTGGCAGTGCATAGTGAGACTTTTCGTTGCCATGGTAACGTTACTTTTGTTAAAATGTAATTCCTATCTACACTACTAAGGTCTTGACCGATTTAGCTGAAAATTTGTAAAATAGGAGAGAATGTTGTACTTATTGACCCTGCAAAATTTCATAACGATCGGAACATTTTTTTTATTTTTTTTTTTTTTTTATTTTTTATAACCAACGATTGGATTTTGTTCAAAAACTATACAGCAACCCGCCTAGGTGATATGTACATGTGTGCAAAATTTCAGGTCGATCAGAGAAACGGTGCGACCTGTATCGAAGCAGTAACAGAAAAAAAAAAACGGACATTCGAGCCATAACAGTCAAGTGGAGACGCTCGCTCAATGATGAGGAAGAAACACTGAGTCTGGCAAGCTTAGTACCGGTATCTAGCCTAAAGTTTCATGCCCTAAATAATGGTGGAAAACCACTACTCAACCCGACATACGTAGTTAGAACTGAGTTATGACTAGGAAAACGCTTAAGTCCCGCCGCGTTGTTGGATGAGCATAATTGGTGCATTGAGCTGTCATGTGTTATGCGGATTATCTGTTGTTCTGTGAAAAAATTATTAGTAAGTTGAAGATTTTTTTAAAATTAAATTAAATTAAATAAAAAATAAACTTAAATTTTTAATTTTTTTAATTAATCGTACTAGGTAATTTAAAAAAAAAAAAAAAAACGAAAAATTGCGATTTTTATAAGAAATAATTATTCGATTGCGCTCAAATTTCACACAAATAGGCCTATAAGGTTCTGTGAAAAAATATTACAATAGGATAAAGCATGTAGGTGTTATAAGTAAAAAAAAAATTGTTTTAAAAAAAGAAAAAAAAAAACACAAAATTTCTATTTTCATGAAAAGTAATTTTTCAATTGCGCTCAAATTTCACACGGATATCTTAATTCATAAAATTAAGGTTCTGTGAAAAAATTATTAAAACCGGATAAAGCATGTAGGTGTTATAAGTAAAATAAATTTTCAAAAAATCAAAAAAAAAATCGTAAAATTGCGATTTTCATGAGAAATAATTTTTTGATTGCGCTTAAAAACGTGGCAGTTCTAAGTTCAGATATTTCGAAGGCCTCTATAAAATTTCATCGCAAATGAAGCATCGGTTTAGCCGGAATCGTGCTGACAAACACACAAAAATACAGAAAAAAAAACATTCCGGATTTTTTTCTCCAGTGTAGTGAAATGGAATCTTCGCTACGCTCATCCAATCATCATCATTATCTGTTGCCACGTCCAACTCTGCGTTGGGTCGGCATTGAAGACAGGCCTCTCCATCTTCTTCTGTCCTGCCACCACTCCTCTTCTTCCACCACATTCCACTCTCCTCCCCGCTGTTCTACATCTTTTCTCACACTATTCTGCCATTGTTGTCGTGGTCTGCCCCTTAGTCTCCTACCTGGAATTTCCAATTCCATCATCCTTCTCGGTAATCTTGATCTTTCCATTCTCTTGACATGTCCGAACCACTTTAATCTTCTCTCTCCAATTCGCTCCATTAAATTCCTCATGCCTACTTGATCTCGGATATCCTCATTCCGTATTCGGTCCCATCTAGTCTTACCTACAATGCTTCTCAAAAACTTCATATCTACAGCCTGCACAAGACTCTCCTCCACTGCTGTCATATTCCAAGTCTCTGCTGCATATGTCAGTATTGGAACAAAGTAGGTCTGGTAGATGATAACCTTGCACTTCTTTGGTACTTCTCTGTTCCATATGAGATCTCGGATAGATTGGAATAACCCAACAGCTTGCTGTGTCCTTCTTCCTATCTCTGGTTGAATCCTTCCATCGCATGCTACTATACTCCCCATGTACTTGAAATTTTCCACTTGCTTCAAAATCTGTCCTAGTAGAATCCTGACATTCTTCGCTTTATCTCGTGTCATCAGCATTGTTTCACTCTTGCCACTTCCAAACACCAGTCCATATTCTCCTGCCACCACACTCCACACATCAACTTGAGATTGCACCTCCTCTTCATCCTCTCCCCACACCAAAAGATCGTCTATTATTATTGACTATTAGTCAGTGGCAGTTTTTTCTTTTAATTCTTGTCCTTTTCCTTCTTCCAGATTGTGGATTTTCTATCCCCTCATTTCCTTTTTAGTATTTCTTTTGGTTAGTTTATCGTCTATACCGTACTACCTTTGTAGAAGATTGGCCCCTATGCCCATCAAATCTTCTCATTGGAACATAGCCTCTACTTTGCTCTTCCCTAATCAGGATAAAACTTTGGCAGTACCGGTAGCTTAAGTATATTTTTTTAACTCCCGGGTCATTCCATATCAAATCAACACAGTAAAGTACAAAAAATTACCTCACCCCCTCCGATTTTGAAAAAAATCGGCACATCTACTCAAAGCCTTTAATAAAAAAAAATTTTAAATTTTTTTGTTGTATCTCTTACGGTTTTTGAATTGCGGGCGGCTCAAAAACTCAAATTGAGGAGCACCAACCTATAAACAATATTATCCAAAATCTATACCGTTGAACGTAGAAAGCTATTTTTTTTAATAAATATAGAATTGCTTTTATCTTGGTACCATAGGCCTATGTTTACAAGATTAAGAAAATATATATTTTTGAGAAGGCTTTTCGAAGACCTTTAATTTTTAAAAAAATGCTTTCTACGTTCAACGGTATAGATTTTTGATTTTTTTGGTTACAGGTCGGTGTGCCCAAATTTGAGTTTTTGAGCCACCCGCAATTCAAAAACAGTAAGAGATACAACAAAAAAAATTTAATTAATTTGCAGTTTTGAGTAGATGTGCCGATTTTTTTCAAAATCGGAGGGGGTAAGGTAAACTGGTGTGTTGATTTGACCTGGAATAGCCTTCCCACTACCCCCCTGTCGGGCCATTCCACTCCACAACCGTTCTGGCCAGGGATGATTTTCTACCCACATTAGTTGACCATGTTTCCCTTTCAAATTTCCACGTGGTCACCTTTAGCTACATATAGTTAGCCCTCATTAGATGAATATTCATCTACCCCCATTGCTCATGTGCTCTAGTCACCCTACATAGTAGGGCCTACTCACTGGAGGCCCCAAACATCTTGAGGCAGGTTTATAATATTTATGGTTGGCCTACCCTAAAAACACGACATTTGCGCCTCTAAAAACAAAAATTATCAATATTTTATAACACCATTTCACTGTTTTTTAGTATAGCCTACCGTAACAAATACAAAGATGTCAAGAGATTTTTAGTAACATATTCACCGTCCGCCTGATGAGTCCCAGAAGGACAAAAAACGTTGTGTATTAAGGTAACAAACGAACGACTTTTAACTAGCTGCAGTCGACATCAGCTGGTGAAAAGTGTTGTCGCCACCAGCCCTTCTATAGAAACCCAAAGCTTCTATCTGTGCTTTATGTTGACCTGTAATTCCTGTAGGCCTATATTATAAGATCCAAGTTCCAAAATTCTAAAAATATCAGGGAGTAAAATGTACCACTTTTAATCTAATTTTGAATTATTTTCACCATAAATATGTCATTAGGCCTACTAGGCCGCTTCGCAAACAATTTTTTTAGTCGCGTTATGGATGAGCTTTTTTTAAAGTTTTTAGTGTGCGTGGGATCTCTTTACTTCTTCAAGTTTAATTGCAAAATCATTTTTGTTACATTAGGATAATTTTCATAAAGTAGGTAGGCCCTAATACTATGCCATGGTAATTAGAATGTAAAATATCTGGAGGCCCAAAGGCTTGCTTTTTGTATGCATTGTGTGTAGGTGATTGTTGTCAAGTTTCTATAGTTAGGCCTACTTGTTAATTATTAAACATTTCTCAATATGGTTAATCGGGAAACACTCCCGTAGGTGTAATTGTTTTTATTTAATACAATCCAGAAATTAAAAAATATTCAGATGTATAATGCAACTACAATTCAGAGATTAAAATGTACCCGTCCTGGTGGTCTAGGGGTTAAGACGCCTGTCTGGAATGCGGGAGATCCGTGGTTCGAGTCCCGGTCGGGGCGGACTTTTTTAATTTCTGGATTGTATTAAATAAAAAAAATTATTATACACCTCAAAAAACTTATATTAAAACTTTTATTTCTACGGATTCTGGCTAACTTTTTCAACTTTTTCTTTCAAAAAGCAATACATCACCATTACCTTAATGTCCATGTGAAATATGAATTTTGTAGGCCCACCCATTTGTGGTCAGAATCGGCCCAAATATCACGAAAATATTGCATTAAAAATCGAAAATAATCGTAAAAGTAGGCCTTCGATATTTGTGAGAAATATTTCTTTGATTATACTTTTATACCCAATTATGCGGCAGGTCTAAGTTCCGAGATTTTGAAGGTCCCCTCCAATTTCCATCAAGATCGCATATACCGATTGCCCGGTAGAGAGCGAACAAACAGACCGGGGAAAAAAAAGAAAAAAAACACCCGTGCTAATTATTTATTTTTTTTGGGGGGGGGGGGGTCTGTGAAATTGAAGTCTTTGCTTCGCTCATCCAATTATTTTATTACACATAAATTCAATACAATTTTTTTTTTTTTATCACTAGAGCCTACTTATCATCTTGAATAAAAACTTAATTGCATTAATATTTAATACGTATATGTAGAGACTTTCAAAGGCAACAAACTTGCTCCTGAGTCCTCACTTTGTACATTTTAATAGCAAATAGTTTAACAATTGAACATGTTGTGTGTGTGGTTCATTAGTCTTATGGTTAGAGGCTCTGCTTTCAATGTAGGTCTTTAGCAGAAGTTTTTTAACTTCTGATTTGGACTTCAGTCCGTCAGTTCTTGGCTTAAGTGAAACGGTGACTTTGGAGCCGTCCTATAGTGTGATTCAGATAAGGTGGCGGTCGCCGAGGGATCGCAGCACTGTCGTCCACGCACTATGGCCACAGGATCGGCAAAAAGTAAATAAAATAACGGTCTCTAAAACTGCTTTCGGAGAAAAACACGACTATTTTAAAGCCAAGCCTTGCCCAATATATCCTAAAAATAAAGTATTTATGAAGTGTACGAATAAAATCAAGACATTTTGATGCTCCTAAACATTGACATCACATCTGGCGAGGTTGGCATTATAAACAGCTGGAACTTTGGACACAGCATAACCAACAAGGCAAAAATCACTTTCGTAATCGTGATTACTTAAAATCATTAGGCCTAGGCCTATTTTGCTAAAATAGGCCTACTGACTCTGTTGGACGAACAACTTTATTCACAGCTTATAAAATGATGATTTATGTGATAAAATATCACGATAACATGACCTAATACGGTAGGCCCTACCTAATGCCAGTTGTATGTAAATTGTCAACGTTGGCGTCCGTGCTCTCGCTTGACCTTGACGGCCGCCACCTTATCTGAATCACACTATAGCAACAAGGCACATAATACATTCTAAGATGGTTCCGAATCAGTCTTGTTGATTCTGACGCTGACCGGGGGTGGAATCGTGTTCAGCTTGAATGATTGATGTTTCCTACTTTAATATGCCGGTCTCTAGCTGGTCATTGTTCGCTGGTCAATTGTGTTGGCGCCTATAGGGTTGGCATGGTCTGCTTTCAGATTCAGATTCAGATTCAGATTCAGATTTTATTCACCAACTAGACAGGTACATGGCACACTGTATGGGCATCGTCAATGTGTGTATGTTACATTAATACAAAATTACACAACAATATATTTAAACAATGTAGGTACAATATAAAGCTTAGTATTTAAAACAGTAATATTTAAAACAATAAAATACTTCTAATACCAGGTGTGAGGCTAGGTTCAGCCTCCATTCACACTTATCCCACATCCAACCATTTCCCTGTACTTCCTCCGCTTGGTATCATAATAATGAGTCACCAGGTCAACGACACATCCTCCTTTGGCCTTAAGATTGAAAAAATTCTTGAAGAGAATAGTAACCTTTGCTACACAAATGTGATTTTAGTTCTTGTTTGAATATTGTGGCTTGTTTGATGCTCTTAATTTGTGTAGGAAGTTTATTGTATATTGCGATACACAGATAGTGTGGCCCTTTGGCATACATTGTTGTCTTATGATGGGGTACATGGAGACTATTCTGGGAGCGAGTAGGATAGCTATGTACAGAAGAGTTTGTTAAAAAAAGTTTCTGATTGGTATGCACAAAGAGTGCTGCAGTTAGTATGAGTGAGCATGTGACTGTTAAAATGTTGAGCTTGGGAAACAGTTTGCGGCATGATTGCCAAATTGATGCCCCCGATAGTATACGAATGGCTCGTTTTTGTAGAATGAAAACACGATGTGCACTAGAGGACCCCCCCCAAAATAAGATTGCATATGCTATATGTGAATGTAAATGAGCATGGTATACTAGTTTTAATACAGACAGGTCAACGAGTGGTTTCAGCCTACGAAGCAGATAACAGCTACTTCTGATTTTGGCGCATAGTTGATCCACATGTGGCGACCAATTAAGAGTGTCTGTTAGGACTAACCCAAGGAACTTCGCCATTGTGTTTCGGCTAATAGACTTCCCATTGCTTCGAATGAGTGGACTCGAGATTTGGGATGTGTATGAAGAATGAAAAGAAAGGTATACACTTTTTGCTGGTTGTAGGGCAAGGAGGTTTGTCTGGCAATAAGATTCCATTGCATTGGCTTGTGAATTTGCCACCGCTATAAGCGATTCCGTGAATTTCTTGTCTGCTGTTAAGAGATGACTGAAGTCATCTACATATTGCGTTACTTTCCCCTCTTTTAAGTAATTCGATGCATCATTCACATATAATAGGAATGCAAGAGGTCCAAGGATTGTTCCTTGTGGAACACCGCTTTTTACCATGAGGGGAGAAGAGAAGTGATGGCTTGTAGTGCCGTTGATGGTATTGTTAATTACTGCAATCTGTGAACGTTCTGATAAAAAAGATGATATCCAATCCTTAGCTTTCCTATAATTTCCCAGAATATCAACTTTATTAAGAAGACGAGCGTGGCCAATAGCGTCAAACGCTTTACTTAAATCATAAAATATCCCTAAAGCTACCTCACTGTGATCTAGGGCTACATACAGAGAGTTTAAGAACATGAAAATTGCAGTGATGGTCGATTTGTTTTTTTGGAAACCGTGTTGGTTAGGTGTTATTATCTCATATTTGCTTAAAAATTCTGATATACGATTATACATGGCTTTTTCAAAAATCTTTGAAAATGATGAGATTAATGATATTGGCCGGTAATTGCTAGGGTCCTGTTTATTCCCTTTAAGTTTGTATAGTGGTATAACTTTCGACAATTTTAGTTTGGATGGGAATATGCCCGATACAAACGATTCATTTATGAGAAATGATAGTGGTTCTGCAATAAGGTTGTGACATTTTGCTAGAATTGAGCCGGGTATGCCATCTAGTCCCGAAGAATGTTTCTTACCAAAGCTCTTAATAATATTAGAAACTTCCTTAGGGGAAGTGGGGTAGAGGAAGATTGAATGGGGTTGGTGATATTCATCGAGAGCTGGTGTTGATAACCCCGCTTTTTGTGTTGGTCGTGAATTAACTCCTAGCTCTATGAAAAACTCATTAAATTGTTCCGCAACGATTTTAGGATCCGATATAACATTGCCGTTTATATTCAAGGTTAGGTTACTTTTCTGCTGGGGTGCTATTGATTGTGATTTGACTACTTGCCAAATAGCCTTACTCTTATTGTCAGACCTTAATATTTCCTGTTTGTAATAAAAACGTTTGGCTTCTTTAATGCTGTGCACATGAGCTTTTTTTAGTTGTAAATAAATTTGTTTTTGTAAAGTATCTGTTGGTGCTTGTTTGCACCGATAATGTAAGTTGCGGAGCTGACACGCGTCTGATCGGTGTATAGCTGTTATCCATGGGCTCGACTTTAAGGTTTTGTTTGCTTTGTTTGTCCTCCAAGGGAATGCTACATTAAATAAATATGTAAATTTTGATACAAAAAGCTCAAACATATGATTTGAATCAGAAGCAGCTAGCAAGAGGTTCCAGTCAATTGGGATTAACAAATCATAAAAGTGGCCTATGTTTTCGTCACTGAACTTTCTTGTTCGAGTTGTTTTACTCTGATCCATGTCCAGACTTAAGGTGGATAGTTGTAATATGATAGCACAGTGGTCAGAGAATTGTGGATCAATTGAGTGTGCTGTGATGACCTGGTTATCAAAAGATGTAAGTATGTTATCTATCAGAGATCTTGCGTTACCATGAATCCGGGTTGGCGCGTCGATAGTAGTATGAATGTTATAGGACTGAATCAAGTCTTTAAAGAGTTGTGTTTGATTATTGTGAGATAGTAGATTGATATTAAAATCTCCACATATAATTAATTCTGCTTTTGGAAATTTTTTAGTTAATTTAATCAAACATTCCTCAAATTTATCTAAAAAATTGTTTATAATACCTTGTGGGGGTCTGTAAATATTAAGAACTAGTATTTGATTCTTGTTTAACTCCCATATACAACCTGTGATTTCAAATACATTTTCAATTGGGCAAAGTTCGAGATCAGGAATTGGGCTCATAGTTATATTAGGTTTTGCAAGGATGGCCACTCCCCCATATGCTTGAGTTTCCCTGCAGTAAAAGTTAGAATTGCAATAACCTGGCAGACAGAAGTTGCTCAGGCTTTCCCTCAAGAGCCAGTGTTCTTGCAGGCATATTATATCTGCAGATATATCCCCTGCAAGGAGTTCCAATTCCGTTATTTTATTGCTTACTGATCTAATATTTAGTGAGAGGATAGTACTATTCACAAATGATTTTGATTTAGTTTAGTTGTTACTCTCTGTTTTTTGATCGCTTCTGCTCTAACCCCCATATCTCTCTTCAGGTTTTTGGGCAGGAATGTTCTATTTGATAAAAATTTGGCACTTCCCTGTCAAAATGGTTGATTTCATCATTTACTAGTCCAGCAATCTGTTTAAACATAGAACCAATCTTCTGAGTGTTTGCCTGGTCTGTGTTGTGGCACTGGATTTTTCAGTGTTGGTGTCTGACTTTGGTGTCTTTGGTGAGTTGGGCTCGGCGACATCCTTGGTTATCAAGGTGGGCTCGGCATCATCCTTGGTCGTCCGAGTGGGCTCAGGGCAGTCTCGGTTGTCGAGGTGGGCGCTGCATCGTCCTTGATTGTCGGGGTGAGCTCTGCGGCAGTCTCGGTTATCGAGGTGGGCTCGGCGTCATCCTCATTCCCTACGGGAGGCTCGACGGCAGCGTAGCTGGGGCCGGAACCTCCTCCACCCCCCATGGGAGAATCCCCGAGCGGTGTAACTGGGGGCGGAGCCTCATCCACTACGGGAGAATCGGCAAGCGACGTAACTGGGGCCGGAAGCACTTCCACCCCCGGGAGACTCAGCAAGCGGCGTAGTTGGGGCCGGAACCTCTTCCGACCCGGGCAACTCGATGGGTAGCGTAGTTGGGGCCGGGTCCTCGTCTATACCGGGAGACTCGACGTGCAGCGTAGCTGGGGCCAGAGCCTCATCCACCCCGTAAGATTCAGCAAGCGGCCTAGCCGGGGCTTCGATGGTGTTGTTGTTTGTGCTTAGGCCTATATTAGTTGGAGTAGGCCTAGTGTCTAGACATGGACGCCAGTCAAGGGTATCAAAAATTTCAAGAAGCATATGATGTAATTTTGTAGCACCAAGACGACTGAGGTGCAGGCCACCCTTAGAGAGATCTTGCTTCGTAACCCATTTGTTAGAGTTGACAACCACAACTCCTAGGGGTTTTATCCTATTGTTTATTGCCTCATTAGCCAGGTCTACTTTCCCATCTGCCACATCTTTGCGGTAGATTAGGCTGGTGAATGCTATATGGGCGTTAGGATATGCTTTGCTTCCAGTTTTTACTAATTTTTCAATGTTGTCCGCTAGGCTTTTAGGGGAGTACGTCTTGGTTACGAGTGAGTTTGTCCCACAGTGCAGAATGAGGGATTTTAATGTCCCCACTGAAACTCAGTTCTGTGACTGAGTGGTTCATACACTCTAAATTGTACGATTTTTTTAAAACATAACTAGGGATGGGATAGTGTACACGTGTAAACGTGTACACGTTTTAATGCGATTACACGTTTACTGTTTCTACGAAAATAATAAACGTGTGTGCGTGTCCCTATGCTGTGTGCGGCCAGCCGCCGGCCGGGCGGGCCGGCCTTGCCTCAACGAGAGAGGAGCGAGCCTGTCTTGATCAAAGACATTGGAATAGTATATACTGTATTCGGTCTTGATAGCTCTGTCTTCCAGACTGACGCGGCGCAGGCGCACTGCGCAGAAGGCGTATAGTGAGACAAAGTGCTATCTCTACAGCTCTCTGTGTGGGTCGGAGTCCCGTCGGACTGACGCGTCGCGTCTTGCATCATCACACGGAACTCGGATTGGATTGGATATTGCTTAACGTCTCATATTTATGCAACTTGGCTAATCGAGACGAAGGGAGGGACGTAAGGGATGACGCGGGGGGACAAGGGGTGGACAAGCCTGTGCTGGTCAGAACCAGCCACAAGCGTATGGGGAGGGCAGGGGTTCCCCCAAGTCGTGGTCGTCTCTGTCTGTGTCATCATCCGTCTGTCATTATCGTCGCCGTCGGGGAGGTAGTCAAAGGGAAGGGGAAAGTTCCCCGACGACGACCAAGAGCTCGCCATTAGTTTCAGGGAGAAAATCACCCCTAATCACGGGCCAAACCACGAGAAGGTTGCGAGTTGGAATTTGATGGGACCTGCGCAGAGACGTACTTACCAGACTCGATCGCTACCAGCTGACACGTGAATAGGCACTACACCAATAAAATAGATCGCGTACTGTAAATCAATTTTTTTTTTAGCAAGTGGTAAACATAACAATGTGTACGTGTACACGCGCTAACAGCCAAGAGTGTGCACGTTTAGGAAAGTACACGCATTTGCCCATCCTTAAACATAACACTTAATTGATTCAAAATGTTGGGTGGGAAAGATTGATAGGAGGCTAGGAGTCAACAGCTTGCCTTGAAAGAGTTTGGCGGCTGTGTAAAGTTGAAGGTCACATAAATATATAGGAAATGTAGGTTTGTCTGGGTGTAAAATCAATATCCCCCTTGCAAGGCTTATCCTCTGACGTGAGCTTTGATCTGGTTCCAGTCCGACCACCCGCTATGTAAGAAGCCGTGGACGAGAAACAAGCCGTCCAAGAAGACGGGGTGCCAGGCGTTCATGACGGTCAAGTGTATCCGAGTGTTCGACGACGTCTGCTACAGCGGCAAGACTTACAAACGGGGCTCCACGGAGAACGCTAGGGTGAGAAACTAAGACCTCAGTTAAGACCAGGGTGTTTTTGATAGAAATCATTGATTTAAATCCGATTTAAATCGAATGATTTATTTAATAAAAATCATTGATTTAAATCAAATGCACTTTTTCTTCATTTTGAGCAACAAACACAAGAGTTTTAACTAAGTTTGGGCAAAGTTTTCCTAAAAAAAATATTTTAGATTTTCTGAAACGCTTGTGAAAGTATTTGAGTCGCTCACCTACTTGACAAATTTTTAAACACTGATATTGTTGATTTAAATCAATAAAAATCTGATTTAAATCGAAAAAAAAAAAAAAAAAAATCTGATTTAAATCAAAAAGTTGATTTAACTCAAATAAATCCGATTTAAACCAAATAAATCATGATATTTTATTTTTTTGATAAAAATAAAAAAAATCACACACCCTTGATAAGACTCATATCCGCTACTACCGGGTACAGAGTTTCAGGAAGGCTGTTGAAAGTTATGGTACTAAATACTAGGGATAACTAGTTTAACTTAAAACCGGTTTTGGTTTTGGGAACCCGGTAAGTGATTTCGTTAACCGAAGTCATCCCTAGTACTAGGCCTAGATGCCTAATGAAGTTGATTTTGACAACTCTGGCACACTTCAGATTTTTGCTTTTTAGTAATAGGTGCTTCGCACCAGGGACTATAGCATACCAGGGGAGAGGCTTTGAGCCCCACGACCATTCCCCAAAACAGACAGAATGTATTAATATTAGGGGTGTACGAGTACTCGAAAAGTCGAGTCGAATAGTTTGTACTCAACTCAACTCAAAACGAGTTGTTTACAAGATTCCAGTCGAGTTTGAGTTTTCCCGACACCTTAGGCCTATTTGAATTGAAACTGACAAGAGCCACCAACCTTGCGCGCTTGGTTTATGACGTTCGCGGCGTGCATTTCGGCAGATGCGAGCACAAAGTGTGTTAATCTCGTGATACAAGTCGTAAAAAAAATGCACGCCAACTAATTCGGAAGAAAATAAATCTTGGAAGCCTCCAATGCTAAGTATCTGCATTCTGCCGTAATTTTACAAGCAGGTCGACGAGAATGTAGTACAAATCATCAAAACGATCAAAGACAGTTCAACACGTTCGTCCGACCGCTGTCAGTCGATAGTTGATACATCACATTACTCCCGAGCATTAGTGCCACAGAGCCGTGGGAAGATCGCGAGTAAAAACTGCCACTGGGGTCTGGGGCACTGAGCCCCAGAATTATTTTGATTTTAACATTACAAATGGTTGTTTTTTACTAGGTTTTAGCGTGGTTTTGTAGATATAATTTATAAAATTGTGAAGATTGGCAGTTTTATTGCCACTTTACAAAACCTTGCCACAAAATTGTGCCCCCCTCGCCCCCTCTGACTAAATTTAGGGGGGCGGTGGCCCCCCCTCGCCCCCCCCCCCCATAGTTACGCCAATGGGTCTATCAGTCAACTTGAATCTATTACATATGCCTACAGAGGAAATATTTAATTTGCAAAACTGCTGTAAAGAGTGTAGGCCCTACATTGCTTAAAATGAATTTTATTTTCACATTTTTGTGAATTATAAATAAAAATCATAGCATCAAAATTACTTTAAAATTTTCAAATCCTAAAGCTTATTTTGGAAAACACAAACTATTTTTTTGAAATACTTCTCAGCACTCATTATAAATTTATAACATACTTTATTTGCAGATAATGGAAAAGTTGAACAAAGATCTCCAGACGCCAAACCCTCCCGCCGGCACGCTACGCTACTATATCCTGATGTCGCCGGCAGAAGACCACAACCACGTGGCCGTATCTTCGAACCTCAATCACCGCCTCGACCCGCGACTCAAAGACGAGATCCACAATTACACCAAGCAGACGCTCTGTACGGTGGGCGCGATGCGAGCGCGATTGCACGATCTCGTGCGGGAAATGTTCGAGAACACCAATCACCCTCAACCACACGTGAACAACCGATGCTACTACCCCATCGATAAGGTGATTCGGTTTCACATGAATCAGGCGATGTCGAACGTACAGAACGATTACGATCAGGGCGTACTCGAGGAATGTATCGAAAGGTGGATCGGGGAATTCCCCGAAGATCATTTATTTTACCGTCCGTATAAGGTTCCTAGCGGAGCGCAGGAAGTTGAATCTAGACAAAGAGTTAGTGCCGTCTACGCTCTTTTTATGGCCCCACC